>PVJX010022192.1:0-30881 GCA_004027295.1 Dolichotis patagonum | reverse complement strand
TAGTCATGAGAGAAATGCAAATTAAAACCACACTGAGATTCCATCTCACTCCAGAAAGAATGGCCAAGATAGAAAACACTACCAACAACAAGTGTTGGAGAGGCTGTGGGGAAAAAGGAACTCTTCTACACTGTTGGTGGGAGTGTAGACTGGTGCAACCACTGTAGAGGTCAGTCTGGAGATTCCTCAAAAAGCTGGGCTTGGAAGTCCCATTTGACCCAGCTATTCCGCTTCTAGGCATATTTCCAGAAGAACTGAAAACATCATACCACAGTGATATATGTGCACCCATGTTTATAGCAGCACAATTTGTAATAGCCAGATCTTGGAAACAACCTAAGTGCCCATCAACTGAGGAATGGATAAAAAGTTGTGGCATTTTTATACAATGGAGTACTACTCAGCTATAAAGAATGATCCCATCGAAGTATTTATAAATAAATGGACACGACTTGAGACCATTCTCTTAAGTGAAATAAACCAAACTCACAAGGATAAATACCATATAATCTCCCTAATATGAATTTGATAAGAGTATATAAGACTTTATGGTAAGCATGAGTCCCCATCTCACAGCTTCAAAGTCTTTCAAAGTTTTCAATCATCAGTTGGAATGGTTTTATCCTGTTTTGTTTGACTGTATCATACTTGATGATATGAATAGCAGTTTTGAAGAAAACAAAACATTATGACAGCTATTGTTGATTTAACATCATCCTTCTTAGAAGTCCTACCATGCTTTTTTTTGTTCTACTACCATTGGTTCTATCTATCACACTGTGTCTTATTGGAATTTGAATATGTGTGATAGCTCAAACAAATTTTTTTCTTTTTTTTATCAGAAATGAGCTATTACAGTACCCATTGAACATTTTCTGTTATTCGGTTCAGAAAGCCCTGTAATTCTTTCACTCTATGCATGGCTTTATACTATTGTGTTATGTTTGATATTATTGTATTTGAAACTATGCTCAACTATAGCAGAGTAACAGATATGGTGTTAGCTACTGTTGATGTCCAGTTGTCTTAATGTAAAGTACTGTGTTGCCTATGTTGCCCTTTCTGATCTGCTCTGTACTGCCCCCTTTTGTTTTATTGTCTTTCAAATAAAAAAAAAAATAAAATAAAATATATTAAAAAAAACCTTTTGGTCTACAAAAATTGTTAATAGGATGAAAAGATAAGCTAGACTTGGAGGAACTATTTGTAAACCACCTACCTAACAAATGACTAGTATCTTAGATATATAAAGACTTGTCAAACAGTGACAAGTGGAATGACAGGTAAAATGTGGTACAGTCATATGCTTTTTTTTTTCTCCAGAGAGAGGGTATTGCTATGTAATTCAGCCTAGCATTAAACTCACTACATAGCTCAGGCGTTCGCAAACTCATAGTGATCTTGTTGCCTCAGCCTCCCAAGTGCTCGGGATTACAGGCATGTGTCACCATACCCACCTAGTCATACACTATATTAATTATACAATGATTAAACGGTCTCAAATAGAGATATATCATCATAGATGAATCTTACACATAATTTTCATGATAAAAGCAAGTTGTAAAGTCATATATTATTTTTATAAAATGTTTAAGCATAAGCATACAAAATAATGCTGCATGCTATGTAAGAAAAATATAGCAGGAGAATTAGAAAGACACACATTAAATTTATGGAAGTGGGTGACTCCAGTGAATGCAGGTGGCGGTAAAAGTAATAAGAAACAAAATTGGCTATAACTGAAGAGTGTGTACAATGAAATCACATCAATCCATTTGCACGCCTGAGGTCTAATACAATGAGTAAAACAAAAACACAAATAAATAAATGAGCAAAACTGTGATGTAACTATAGCAATCACTTAAGTAAGTGTTGAAATAAATAAACTTAGCAATACTTTTCTGACATGGAAAGAGCTCCAAAATATATTGTTAAGTGAAACAAAGCAAGTCAAAGAATCATATGTACTATTTTATAACATTTACATAAAAATTACAATAGAAAGTGCTTCCTACATTAGGCATAAAAAGTATAGAATAAAAATAAAGGCAAAAAGAAACTCCTGGAAAAACAAAGTGCAGTAAGAAAGGTCATGTAATTCTAATGATTACTTGTACAATAAATATTTATACAGTCACCAACAACAGATACACAAAGAAAGCAAAAAAAATTTTAAAAATCAGGAAATAGGAAGACACACAAAAATTATCTTACAGAAGAGGATAAATGGATGGCAAATAATCACACAAAAGATGCTCCACTTTGGTGTCCATTAGGCAAGTGCAAATTAAAATGAGATGGCACTACATACTTATTAGACAAGTTAAAATTTAAAAAAATATTGACAATTCCAAGATTGGTTGCCAAGATTTAGCAAAATCTTAATTTTTTTCTTTATTTTATGGAAAAACCCCACTAAACTTCAAAACAAAATAATAGCAGAATAACAATAATTAATACATTGTGTATTGTTATCATCAACATAGTTACTCTGAGCACAAAATATAGGTATAAAAAAATTCTCCAAATGATATTATCACAAATGTTTCTTTTCAATGAACTAAGAGAAACTAGTAGTATAACTACTTTGTATTTTTTTTCCTTTTCCCTTCCTTCCTTTCCCCTTTCCCCCACTTTAGTTACTCTTCCCTTTTGAACAATTTCTTCCCATTTCACAATATCTATTGTACATTTTGGACCTTATTTACTTCCAGTTTCTCATATCAGGGAGACAATATGATGTTTACACATGTGAATCTAATTTATTTCACTTATGAGGATGGTCTCAAGGCATCCATTTACCCATAAATGTCTCAAGTTTATCCTTTATGGCTGAGTAGTACACCATTATATAAAAAGACCACAACTGTTTTAATCCATTCCTTGATTGATGGGCATGTTTCCAAGATTTAGCTATTATAAACCTACAACTAACAACATACTAAATGGTCAAAAACTGAAAGCTTTCACTCTAAAACCAGGAACAAGACAAGGGTGTCCACTATCACCACTCCTATTTAATACAGCTCTGGAAACATCAGCCAGAGTGTTATGGTTTCTGTCTAGATGTCCCCCCAAAGCCTCATGTGGTCATGGCAGTGGCGGGGGTGCTTTTCCGAGGCAGCTGAATCTAGAGTTTGTGACTGGTTCATTGTCTAGTGATGAGATATGGAGTGTGAGTGCTACACACATCCTAGGGTGGGTAGCCTACATACACTATTAGGAAGGAAAGGAGGCTTGCTTCTCTCTTTTATTGTTGTTGCTTTTGCTGTCTTCTATTGCCATAACTGTTGCCCTTCTGCCATGCCACCCTGCTTTGGAGTCAGCTGATTATGGACTGAAATCTCTACAAACTGTGAGCCAAATAAACCTTCCCTCCTTTAACTTGTAGGTGTTGCGTATTTTGTCTCAGCAATGAGAGAAAAGTAACTAAGACACAGAGCAATTAGACAAGAAAAAAATAATAAAAGGAATAAGGAAAAGAAGAAGTTAAATTATCATTATTTGCAGATGATATGATACTCTACATATTCTCTATCAAGAACTCTACCAAACACTTCTAGATTTAAACCAAATTCAGTAGCATAGCTGAACACAAAGTCAACACTCGAAAGTCAATAGCATTTCTGTACACAAACAACAAACTCACTGAGAGAGAAATTAGGGAAACCACACCCTTCACAATAGGATCCAAAAAAAATGATATACTTAGGAATCAATCTAAGAAAGGATGTAAAAGATTTATATATTGAAAATTACAGTACTCTAAAAGAGGCGACTGAAGAAGGTATTAGAAAATGGAAAGATATCCCTTGCTCACAGGTAGGAAGAACCAATATAGTAAAAATGGCCATACTCCCAAAATTGTTATACAGATTTAATGCAATCCCAACCAAATCCCAACCATTAGCATACCTCACAGAATTAGGGAAAATACTTCTAAAGTTCATCTGGAACCAGAAGATACCTACAATAGCAAAACCAATTTTGGGCAACAAAGACAAGCCAGGGGGCTTTACAATCCCTGACTTTAAGTTATACTACAAAGCTGGCTACTGTGATAAAATCAGCATGGTACTGGCAAAAAACCAGACCTGAGGATCAGTGGACACAACTACAAACATACTCAGTCACCTCATCTTTGACAAAGGGGTCAAATATGTTCACTAGAAAAAGGAAATCCTCTTTCATAAATGGTGCTGGAAAGAACTGGCTTTCCACATGCCAAAGACTAAAACCAGAGCTATGTCTGTCACCATAAACTAAACTAAATCAAAATGGTTCAGAGATCTAAATATTAAAACAGAAACACTAAATCTACTAGATGAGAAAATAGGTAGAAATCTTTAAGACATATATGTAGGCAGAGACTTTATGAGCAAAACCCAGATCACATGAGAAATACTAAAAACATTCAATAACTGTGATTATGTCTTATTAAAAAGCTTTTGCACAACGAAAGAAATCACCAACAGAATAAAAAGACAACTCACAGAGTGAGAAAAAATTGTAGCCAGTGGTCCCTCATAGGACTTATATTTAGAACATATAAAGAATTGAAAAAACTTGAACCCCCAAATTCAAAGACCCAATCCAAAAATAGGTATTTGATATGTACTTCTTAGATGAGGAAATACAAATGGCAAATATATGAAAAAATGTTCAACATCATTGGTCATTCTAGAGATGCAAATTAAAACAACACTGAGATTTGATCTCACTCCAGAAAGAATGGTTATCATCAAGAAATGAAGCAATAACAAATGCTGGAGAGGCTGTGGGACAAATGGAATCCTTCTGCACTCTTGGTGGGAGTATAGACTGGTGCAACCACTGTGGAAATCAGTATGAAGATTCTTCAAAAAACTATGATTAGAGTTGAGGATATAGCTCGGCGGCACAGCACTTGTCTAGCAAGCACAAGGTCCGGGATTCAATTACCGGTGCCCAGAGGGAAAAAAATCCCCAAAAAACTATGATTAAAGTTCCTATTTGACCCAGCTATTCCCCTTCAGGTTATCTTCCTGGAAGAATAAAAAAAATCATACCACAGCAATGTATGTGCTCCCATGTTTATAGCAGTACAATTTGTAATAGCTAAATCTTAAAATCTGGATTTCTCATACACTGTTGGTAGCAATGTCAGATACAATAGGTTCTCTGGAAAATAGTCTTCCAGTTTCCAATAAAACCATACAACCCAGCAACCACACTCTTGGGTATCTATTATAATGAAATAAAAATTAACATCCATACAAAGAGCTAGGTCCAAATGTTTGTATTTTTATTTGTCATACACCAAAACTGAAAATACAATGTCCTATGCTAGTTGAATGAGTACACAAATGGTTATACATCCACACTATAGAGTACTAATCAGCAATAATAAGGAATGAACTATTGCTACATGGATGTATCTGAAAGATATTATCAAGAGTAGGAAAAAGTTGATTTCAAAAGATCACATGCCATATGATTCCATTTATGTAATATTCTCAAAATTTAAAAACTGTAGAGACAAGGTACACACTTGTGGTTTTCAAGAGTTCTGATGGTGAGAGGGAAGAAAGTAGGTATGACTATGAAGGCTAGCAAGGAGGAGGTATTTGTGACAAAGAGTTCTTTATTTTGATGGCAAATCTATATTTGTATAAACCCTGATTATATTAAATCTACACATATGATAAAACAGCATTATACATATAGTACATATCATTATGTACTATATTATACATATCACATTATACAAAACATTATACAAAACACATTATACATATCAAATTTGAAGTTTGATATTGTACTACACTTGTATAAAATATAATCATTGGGGTAAACTAGGTGAAGAATACACTGGACCTCTTTGTATATTTGCAACTTCTTACAAATCTATTATTTATTTCAAAATAATTAGTGTTTTTAAAAAAGATATTGGAGCAAAAAGCAGCTCTTAAATATACGACGGAAATTAAAATATAAAGATTAGAAGTAAAATTAAGTCTTCCAAGGAAAGCAAACAAAGAAGGCAAACAGGAGATAAACATGAAAAAAATTAGAGAACCAGCCATACAAGTCCAACATTAGAATAATGAATTTAAAAAGAGGATGGAGAAAGTATGGGGGAAAATCAATAACAAAATGATTTAAGAAAATTTCACAGACTAGAAAGACACAAATGTCTTTTTTTTGTTTTTTGGGGTTTTTTTTTTTTTTTTTTTTGGTACCGGGGATCGAACTCACAACTTCATGCTTACCAGGTAGGCATTTATGCTGCTAAGCTAAATCCCTGGCTGACACAAATGTCTAGTGCTACCAAATAAATGAAAATAGACACCAGCAAGAAATACCTTTTTGAGAGGAGAATTAAGTCACCAAATATTAGAATGGCTTTGGACTTCTCCATAGCAACACTGGCTGCTAGAAAACCACAAAGCAACATTCTCAAAATGTTGATGATTTACAACCAATAATTTTATACTCAAACTCTCAGGCCAAAAATAAATGTGAAACTAGAATAGCATTTTTAGATAGCCCTAATATTTTAGACATAAATAAAAAATACTTATGTTCCCTTTCTCAAGAATTACTGGAAGTTGTACTCCATGAAAGTAAATTGGGTATTTAGGGCACATGTACCATACAGAGTAACCTTGATCCTCTCCTTACATACCTGAAACTATTTCTCTTCCTCCCATAGTCTTGACCTCATTGATGAGCAGTGATGGCAAATCCAAACTGGGAACTTAAGTCATCCATCTCACTCTTATCTTTCAAAAATTATGGAGTCTTAATAATGTTACCCCCTAAATATTTCTCCTCAGTTCTGTCCTTAATTTCATAGCCTCAGGTTAGATCTGTATTAGAAAAACTACCTAACCAACCTTCCCTATCTAGTACTGGCCTCTACAATGTGGCTACAGTCATCTGCCTAAAATACAAATAATTCCCTTACTAAAACCCTGCAAAAGCTTCTTGAATTCTGACCAGCAGGTAAGATAAACATGTGGAAAAATGGTACCCTCCATACCTACCTCCTCCATCTCCATGATATGTTATTATTTTTAGTCGACAAACCACAATTTTACATACTCTATTTATAGGACATAATGTGATAAATATACTATGTAAAATGAATAAACCAAGCTGATTAACATATCCACCACCTATGTGGTAAAACATTTGAAATTTACTCTATTTTGAAATATATTAAACTGCAGTGATCCTGTTGTACAATAGGTCTCAAAAACATAATTCTTCCTACCTTAAACTTTGTGCCCTCTGAGGAACATTTCCTCATTCCCTCCCTCTCCTATTCCCAGCTTTTGGTGACTGCCATTCTACTCTCTGAGCTGGACTTTTTAAAAAACTCCACATGTAAGTGGAATTTATTACTAACTGGTGATGGCACCGGACAGGCTAGCTTTGGCTTTACATTTTTCTGAACAAAGCACTAGGCATTCACCAAGAGATGAAAAACCTAACTCTGGTTGGGTATAAAGCACAGAGGACCCTCCCAATTTGACTCCTGCCTCTGTACAGTCTCCCATCGGGAACCCTGAGAATTTATGCACTCCCACCTTCGCTCCTTCTGTTTTCTCTACCTAAGGTGTTTTTCACATGATTAACCAAGGCCTTGCATGTCTCGGGTTCCGCCATCTCCAGAGAACTCTCATTCCCTTAGTTGGGTCCTTTTTTTGCTCACATAAGATCTTGCTCTCCAACCACAATGTATTCGAATCCCATTTACAAGTCTCCATCACTAGACTGAACCTGAAGGGTTGAGGTCTCGCTTTATTCTGTGTGTCTAGCACCTACAGCACGATATTAGTCCAATATGTGTTGACATTAAATTGCCACAAAGGCCGCAAGGCACTAAGGGTCAGAGATTAAGTGGAAACTAATGTCCTATTTTGCTCCTCTTTCAGTGGCTTGGTCGACTTGTTCCTACAATTCTTGTACTCCCACCATCAGCAGTGTGGGCTATCCTTCCTTGCCTTTCTTTAGTGCTCCCAGCTTCCTTTGCATTTTTCACTGTCTGTAACTTCACCCCTAGACGCAAAGCCTTTTGACAGTAGGGGCCGTGACTTTATGTATGTACTTTGTTCTTCGCAGAGGCAAATATGGTACAGTTATGTAGTCTGCAACTAGGGAGAAAATCCCCAATCACCAGGAATTGCTGGACGAGGCACCGAGCCCCAGGCCCGCCCCGCCCCTGGCCCAGCATCCGACCCCTCCCCACGTCGGCCACTTCCCGCCTTCCAGGCGGCGGAAGTCGCTGGCTGTCCGTCCCTACCCACGTGGCGCCTTTTCCGGTGCGCCCGCCCCCTCCGGCTCTCGGGTCCGGACCTGGCCCTCACCTCAGGATTCCCAATGTGTCTCCGGACAGACATATTTGCTCCAACCGACCACGCTCGGAGTTCTAGCCTCACGTATTGCCTCTAAGCCTAGCTTTCTAACCCCCAACAACCTTCCTCAGACACCACCCTATAATCTCTTCTTCGATTGGCCTGTCTTTCCCGGCCGGCCAATAGGGGCGTCGTTTACTCTCGGCGCGAAAAGCGGGGGAGAGCTGGACGCCGATCAATGGTTGCCATGGGCAACGCGGGACGCCGGCTAGAGTGGCCTTTTGTGCTGCGGGTAGCGATGGGCTCCAACCGTTAGAGGCAAAGAGTGGCGCTGGGGGCGGGAAGTGGGGGGGATAGCGCCTGCGCAGACCCCAAGATGGGGGGAAAGGCTCAAGAGTGAGGATGAAAATGGAGTTTTAGCTGATTTGGGAGCACACGTGTAGCACAGATCGTCCCCCCCCCCCCAACTGATTTCTTTCTCTTAAGACCATTCTAATCAAACACCTGGGCTACTTCTTCCACAATAGGGGATAAGAAATGGGCCAAGGTTGTTTGGCAAGAATGAGTACATAGTTTATTATTTTCAGGTTAAATCATTATGCAAATTATGCAAAACATCATGTGTAAATACAGTAATTATTGTTGCTTTAAAAGCTTTTAGGCTAGCTAAAGAACGGTAGCCTTAATTGCAAAGCACACATCGCATTCAGTGGTTCATCATTCATTTAACAAGTATTTAATAAGTACCTTAGGAGAAAAGCTGCAGTAGGCTTTGTGGAGGATGGGAAGATGACTAAAACTCAACCCCGTTGTCATGGAAACTATTGTGACTCCTGCCACCAGCCACCACCTGTTCTCATTCCAGATCTGAAAATTAAGTCCTAGCACCTTTACAAAACAATTACACACACAGTTTGACTTGGTTCATAAACGTCCCACCAAATCCATCAAAATTATTTCCTTTTACATAGAAGGAACAACACAGTAACCCTTTGTCTAGTTGTTTTTCCAAGAATGGAGAAATGTTACCCTGAGGTGTTCATACACCGTAGCTCCCTGTGAATAATAGCGTATATCTGAGCTGAAGTTTGCAGACGACTCATTCAGCAACTCCGTCTCACATGCCCTCACCCTTTCAGATAATTCAACAACCTACTGTTAGTGCCACACTTTGGGTCGAATTGTCACTCAGAGTTCTTGACCTCTAGGACCTTGAACTACAGCCAAAGCTGCCTTTTGCACTTCATTTATTCTTTCATACTTAGCAAATTTTACTTAACTTCCTTCGTGTTTGCCAGTGCTTTAATCTATCACTCTAAAATTTCCAGTCTCTCACTTTTCCACTAGAATAAGTGTTTGAGGCTGTGAAAATATCGGAAGGTGGGTCACAGAGAAGACATTTATCTGGAGCTTTTGCATAGCAAGTGGAAGCTTCTAGACACTTTCCTACTTAGCATGCATGCTTACCTACTGCAATTTAGGGATAGAGTGACTATACAGATTCTGGTAGAAAAAACAGAAGAAAGAGGAAGATAAAGAGGGTGGTGAGAAAGAGGCAAAGATAGACTTAAAACATATGTATACATACCTGTAATCCCAGCACTTGGGAGGCTAAGGCAGAAGGATTGCTGTGAGTTCTGGCCCAGCCTATGCTACATAGTGACTTCAGGCCACTCCAAACTACATTGCAAGACCCTGTCTCAAAAACAAAACAAAACAAAACAAACACAACACGTGAAGGTAAATTTACAGTGCTATACATGTAGAGAGAAAAGGGGAAAGAGTAAGAAATAGGAAGGTATCAAGGATGTAGTTATAATTTTTCTAACTTGGAGAACTGAATATATAGGTAATAATGCATTAATCAAGTAAAAGTACAATGATCAAGAAGCCAGAAAAAAAATTATAGGATCCAACAGCCTTTTAAAGGCTTTCATTCTTCTGTGTTTTGGCATACTTCTTTGTATGGCTGTTTCTCTTTTATTTCAGAAAGTATAGGAATATCAGGTTTCTTGACCTTAGCAGTCATTATGGTTGTCAAATCTTGGCTGCATAAGCAGCATACAGAGAAATGGAACTGTGGATTCCTCACTCTGAGGCTGGGTGTGTGCCTGGGTTAGAGAAATTTAGCCTTAATGGATATATATACTGGTGATCGAACTCACGACCTTGTGCTTTGCCAGGCAGGCACTTGAACCGCTGAGCTAAATCCTCAGCTGGGTTAGAGAAATTTAAATACGTGTTCTTTTCCCCATCTCTTAATTTTGGTATAGGAAGGTCTAAGAGCCATATTTTGATAGGTTCTGCTCCAGCAGATCCATCTATTTCCATCACATTATGCCTCAGTGTAACATTTGGAAATCTTAAAACTATAAACTAAAAATCTTTTAATATCATCATTTATTTTGGATTCTACTATGTCATAAATGGATAAAAATGAAAAATAGGCAAATGGCACAACATAATAGTCTATAGAAGAAAAATACTCAAAAATTCATGAAGCCTAGCTAATAAAGAAATATAAGACAAAATAACTATATCAAAATTTTCAACTAGCAAGTAGACGGAGTTTTTTTCTCTTATTTTGATGATAATGTTCAGTGTTAGCCAATGATTTCTGAAACAAGCATGCTTATATACTATTAGTGTGACTATAAAAGACATGTGATCATTTTTGAAGAATAATTTAAGGGTGAGTATTGGGAACTTCTTGAATCTTAATATTCTACAAATTTCTCCTAAGAAAATAATCAAAGCAATGTTCAGAAATTATATCCAGCGATGTTTAATAGAATCTTATCTGCAATGATGAAAACTGAAACAATCTAATTGATCATCAGGAAAAAGGATCAAAATATATGATGGTATATCTGCAAAAATGTAGTCTTATGGAACCATTAAAAAGTATATTTCAAGCAATAATTAAAGCAATGGAGATCTCTTCCTGATATAGTAAATGAAAAGCGCATGGAACAACTTTTTATTTAATATGATCCTGGCTTGCATGGAGAAAAATACAGGTATCCACAGAAAAAAACTGAAAAAAATTTAAATGCAAACCATCTCTGGATTATAGAATATGGAATTTGTTTTATTCTTTATACCTTTTACACATTTCACAGGTTTTCTTTAGTGACTGTGAATTCATTCTGTACTTTAAAGATCACATTTTCCCTCTAAGAAAAAAAAGCCTGATACCGACTTCTGCCTGAAAAGTGTCTGCGGCTTTTGTCTGGGCTGATTTAGACCAGAGCTGAATTCTGAGTAATTCTTCTATGTGAAGTGCCGCTGTTCTTGGCAATAAAAGACTCTCCAAGTACTTGAGTGAGATCTTGCAATCAGAGTCCTGATTGCTAAGAGGTTCAAGCTTTGTTTGTGAGAGAAGAAGTTCTGATTCTTTTCTTTAAAAGTTCCTACTTTCACTGATTAATCTTATTTTCTCTGAAGTTAGAAGTGTTCTTGTGAACTTCCATTTGTTTGATGCCTTCTTTTTAACCCTGTAAGGGTTCCTACAAGCTTTTAGTCTCTGTAGAGTTGGGGGGGAAAGCACCATAGGGCACAGTAGCTAGTGTAAGGCTACTTTGTTTTAGATGCTCCTGTGCCCAATCAGTACCCAGATTCCTATTCCCAGAACTAAATGTGCGTTTTAGTATCAGGAAGGCTGGGTCATTTCCCAATACCTAACATGCACTGGACCCTCTTTCCTCTGAGTCCCTCTGCTTGTTTGCTCTCATAGCCTCCATCCATCCAATAGCTCTCCATTCCTCCACTCTTGGGAGTCAGACTTGGTTTTCTGGTTAAAGCCCAGCATCTTCTATTCAGACTTGTCTTAGGATATTACTTCTTGGATACAGGCCTTGGCTTTTTCCTTGGCTACGTTTACTTCCCTTTCCTAAATGAAATGCACTTCCAAAGGCTTAATTCTTCTCAATCCAGTCATCTTTGGGTTCTTTCCTTACCTCCAGGAATGGAACTGCATGGGAGGCAGTAAACCTGCAAATCTGCAGGCTCTACCTTGTGATGAGGTTCCTTTGAAGGTGGTAACAATTTGGTGCCATTCTACTGGTGGTGGAATGTGTTCAGTGGAGGAACACTACCACTTCTGAGTGGGAAACTGGGCCTTGCCTGCCTCTGGCTACTCTTAAGCTAGAATTGAAGTGTTGGACCTGGACCCATAGGCTTCAGACATCCTTGCACTCTCTGTGTAGGAGTAATACTCATCTCCTGGAACTTTGAAATCATCACAGGCTGCGCTACCTTCTGATAAAACTAAAAAATTGTCTTAATTGACATTGTCATGGTTTATACCTAGATGTCCCCCTAAAGCCTCATGGAGTCATAAGTGGGACTTTTGGGAGGTGTCTAGATCTATAGTTCGTTATTCTAGGATCCAGGGTGCAATGCTAGGATTAAGGGTGTGAGTGTCATCCACCCTAAGAGTAGGTAACCTGGCTAAGATATAAAGAACAGAAAGAGGGTCGTCGCTTGTTGCTTGCTTCCTTCTGCCTTCCCTGCTTTGCCATGGACGATTTCTTTTTCATGATGCTTCTCTGCCATGTCACCCTGCCTTGGAGCCAGCCAACTATGAACTGAAACTTCTACAAACTGCAAATGAAATAAACCTTTTCTCCTTTAACTTTTGGTGTTGAGTATTTTGTCTAGCAATGATAAAAGTAACTAACACAAAAATCCTAGTTGCTTTTCTGATGGACAACTCAGCAGTCCCATCTGTACAATTCTTTCTCACAGGCATCTCTGAGATGTCTTAATCTTTTTCTGTTGCTACTTTTAAAAAATACCTACAACTAGGTAATTTTAAAAGAATAGAGGTTTATTTGGTTCATGGTTCTGGAAGTAGGGAAGTTCAAGAGGACAGTGCTGCCATTTGCATGGCATGTGTAAAGGCCTTCTTACTGCATCATACATGGTAGCGGGCATCGCATGATGAGACAGAGCAAGGCATCAAGAAGCCAGAGAAAGCTCATGTTTATAACAAAGGCATTTCCTTGACAACTCATTAGTCCATTTTCCCATGAAGGAATTACTCAACTTACATAGGCAGTCTTCTTATCATCTTGAAAATGACTCACCTCCAAATATTATTTTTTTCAAATATTATTAACCTGTGAAATCGAGGATTAAGTTTTCAGCACATGAAATTTGGGGGAAGCATTCAAATGATACAATGAGGCACGTGGAACATCTAGATATGACAGAAGGGATGCATGATGTCCCCTACCAGAAGATCCAAAACCTCCTTAATTAAGCCCGGGGCATTTGGTTGTTACATGCCATATTCTGGCTTTCACCTCGAGTTTTGAATAAAACAGTGCTCTGTAATGGACACAGTTCCAAGACAAACGGGTCAGAATAAAGCTGAAAGGTACTTGTTATATTCTGTCTTCTGAAGAGGCCAGTAAATATGGATTAGTTCTGTCAGATGGTCACATTTTCAAAATAACCTAGAACCTAGGTTTTTATATGCAATCTACAGGCCACTAACTTACAACCCCTGTGCTAAACTCTGCAAATATAATTTCTGTCCTTCATGATTTTTAAATAATCAAGATCATACCCATGATAAAAATAAAACAAAACTAATGCCACATTAATAGGAGTTCTTCCATTTAGGATACAAAAAACTTTAAGGGAACATTACTGCTGTTCTCACAATAAGAAAAATGAATAAATCTATAGAACCATAAGTTTCCTTGAGCCTTTCAGGGAGTTGAGGTCACAAGGTAGCACATAATCTAACTTTAAAAAGTGAAAAGACTCACTGAAAAGAGAAGAAACATACAAACTATCATATTTGACAAAGAAGTGGAGAAAAAGGTGATTTTCACAGACATCGAAAAGAAATCAGCTAAAATATCCCTCAGTGCCTAAAAGCTGAATTTGAGTTAGAGAACTGGTATGGAATAATGGAGAGCCTATGATGGTTAGTAGATGTTTTTAGAAAGGTGTTTTTAAAAATAAAATTAACATTCAAATAGGTTGACTTTGAGTAAATCAGGTTAACCTTAATAATATGTATAGGTTCAGCCAATCAGTTGAAGATCTTACTAGAAAAAAAGTATGTATACCCCCAGGGAAGGCATAATTCTATCAGCAACTGCCTTTGGTTTTTCTTCTCTTGGTCTCCAGGCTGCTCACCTACCTGGCAAACTTTGGATTTTCCAGTTTTCATAACCGTGTGAGCTAATTCTTTTTAAAAATCCCGCCCACCTCTTTCTTGTCATCTTTGCATGACTATGACAAAGTACCTGAGATAAACAACTTAAAAGGAGGAAAGATTTATCTTTGTTCATGGTTTTAGCTGTTTTAGTTCATGGTTGATTGGCCTGGTTACCTGTAGGCCTGTGAAGTGGCAGTATATCACGGCAAAAGCACATGGTGGAGGAAAGCTGTTCATCTCTTGGTGACTGGGAAGTAGAGAGTGAGCGAGCTCACTTTCATAACAAAACTCTCCCCCAAACCCATTAAGCTATGAATCCATAAATGGGTTATTCTGTTGAGGAATCCATCCAATCACCTCCCAAAGGCCCCAGTTGTGAACATCACTGGGGACCAAACCTTCAATATGAATGTTTGAAGAATATTTTAGATCTGAACATTGTCCCTCTCCCTCTCTTTCTCTTTTCTCCCCAGTTAATAGATACATATCTGTAGACACAACTCATGTATATGCACACACATACTATATTTGTCACTTTCTTCACTGCAACAACCACAAAGTAGAAGAGGAGAGATTTATTTTGGCCCATAGTTTCAGTCCATGGTTGATTAGCTCCACAGAAGGGATGGCAAGGTGGAAGGGCATTGTGGAAGAAAGCTGCTCACCTCATGGCAGCCAGAAAGCATAGAAAGAAAGCAAGAAGGGAGGAGTCAGGTTTCCAGGTCCCATCTCAAGGGACCCATCTCTTTCAAGCAGCCTGACCTCCTAATAGCGTATTCAGCTAGGATCTCATTAATCCATGGATAAGTATGGTACCTCCATGATGCAATTACCTTCCAAAAGTCCCACTTCCGAGCATGCAATACTTTTGAGGGGACTTTTAGAGTTAAATCAATACACATACACATTATTGGTTCTTTTTCTCTGGATAACTGACCAAGGCAGAGCACCAGACATAAAGAGAGTTTATGTTCGTTTACAGGTCTTCTCCCTTGGTGTCCCTTGCATACTTAAAGAAAGATTGGGACATCAAAGAAGCTTCCTTGGTGGTGTAGACTTACAGGAAGTGGTTGGCTGTTGCTAAGGACAGACACAACTACTAGCCATATCCTACAATTCTTTTATTAAAGTGATTAAAAACCTTAGGCTGTTAGAGGAGGTGACCCTAAGGGTAGAAACAAAGACTGTTTGCATCTGGAACAGAGCAATGCCTCCTGCTTTAGGAGGAACATAGAGGCAAAATAAACCTCTCCTCCTTTAAGTTGTGGGTGTTGGGCTTTTTGTCCCAGTAAAGGAAAAGTGACTAATATAGCATGCGTGTGCACATGTGGTGTTGTGTCTGCTTATGTGTATCTACTGATTGAGAGAGAGAGAAAGTTTAGATCCAAAATGTCCTTCAAAGCTGTCTTATATTGGGAGGGGTTAAAAATAAATTGCTCAGTTTCAAGGTGGACTTTAGTTAGCAGGGGAAAGATGAAGGGAAGAAAGAAGGAAGCCTAAGACTCATTTTCCAGATCCAGGTGGATGGACCAGCAGAATTAAGAGCTACCACCTGCCCCTGCTTCTGGCCACAAATTAGCAACAATAGCTTATTTATGACTGGAAGGGAAGCAGATGTGTGAGAGAACCTTGACTCAATGGCACATGCAGGGCATTGGTACAGGTACTCAGGTCTTGCTGAAGGTTGGCAATGGAGGAGACATACTAAGAAAAACCCTGCAGCAACCCATTCCTTACACCAAGTACAAGGTTATGGCCCTCTCTGGTACACTTAGGATAATTATAGCAAAAACCAGATTCAAAGTAGTGCAACTACTATTTAGACTAACTCAACTCCTGTAATAATAGCTTAACAGAAGGAAGGACATGAACATTTCTAAGCATAAATACAATTTATTTTCACTTCAATTAGCTTTTGCATATTTACAGCATTCAGTACTAAATTATGACACACAAAAAAGGAAAAAATGAGAGAATTATTTATCAGGAGATAAAGCAATTAATGGAACCAAATTCACAAATAGCAATCCATCAGACAGGAATTTTAAAGTAGCCATGAGTAATTATATTAAAAGTTCTATGGGAAAAGTTAGTAAACACAAATGTGAGCATATGCAAAATTTTGGCTCATAGAAATTATAAAAAAGGAAATGTGAGAAATTAAAAAAACAAACACACACATACCATCAGCCAGGTGTGGTGGCCTGGCCTATAATCCCAGCACTCTAGAAGGCTGAGGCAGCAGACTCACAAGTTTGAGCCCAGCGAGGGAAATTTAGTGATTTAGGAAGAATCTGTTTCAAAATAAAAAAATAAAAGCAGGCTGGGGTCATATCTCAGAGTGAAGGCCTTGGATTCAATCCAAAGTACTGTTAAAAACAAAAACAAAAACAAAAAACCCCACAGTATCAAAGATGAAGAATTCTTGTATTAGGACCAGTAGCAGATGGACACAGCTGATGAAAGAATCAATAATCTTAAAGATGATACAATAGAAATTATTCAAAATGAAGCACAAAGAGAAAAGAGTACAGAAAAATGCACTAGTTAACTATGGTCAGTGTCAAGGAGAAACTAGAGTCAGACAGAAGCAATAAAGATACAATGGTGAACAGTTTTCCAAAATTAATGAAGACAAGTTACAAATCTAAGAGGCTCAACTGCCTCAGTGCGACCAAACCAAACCAAATCAAAATGAAGATAAAATCCACCTGTATACGCGTCATAGCCACAGTGCTGAAAGACAAAGATTCAGAGAAAAATTCAAAAGCACCTGGGGTGGGAGAATTATTACTAACAGAAGAACAAAGATAAGATGACAGCTAACTCCTTGTTAGTAATTATACAAAACAGAAAACAGTGGAAGGACATTTGTAAGTGCAGAAAGAAAATTCCTGAATTTTTTGATTACAAAAAAATTTTCCATAATCAGGATAGGTAGCTTTATTAAAATGAAGATGAAATTAATATTTTTTCAGAAAAAAAGAGAATTCAGTGCCAATAGACTTGTATTACCGAAAATATTGAAGGAAATTCTTTGGCAGAAAGAATATGATAGTGGAAATTTTGATATACACAAAGAAATGAAGAGTAATCAATGGAAATGACAAAAAGGAGGGTAAAATTTATTCTTTTATTTTCCTGTTAAGTTTTATCTTTTAAAAAATTCAAGTACAAACAGTAACAATACATTATGGGATATTTATGACATGTAAAGCTAAAATAGTTGAGAATAGCGCAAAGTGGGGGGAGAGGAAGTGGCAGTGTACTGTTGTGAGGTCTTTAAAATATACATGAAAAAAATAAAATATACATGAAGTCTACCCCTTGATCACCCTGGTCATTTTCAACCTTTTGTTCTGCTGTCTCTTGTATCAATACATAAGGTGCAGCTATTTAAAAGTGGACTGCAATATGTTTAAAATCATACTGTAACCGCTTTAAAAATAGCAAGATGTTAAATTAAATCCAACTAGCCTAACAATTAAAATAAACAAAAATGGTCTAAATCAGGGTAGTAAGCAATTTGGCTTCAACTTAGCCTGCTGTCTATTGTGAGAAAAGTTGTATTGGAACATCCACTAATTTATGTATCACCTGTAGCCCCTTTCTCACTCCAGTGACAGAGCAGAGAACTCACAACAGAGATTGGATGACTTATAAAACATAAAATATTTACTATCTGACCCTTTATGGAAAACTTTGTCAATTCCTAGCACCTCAATTAAAAGGCAAATGGATCTATAACAACTGTACCTTAGGGTCAGGGATTTAGCTCACTGGCATAAGTGGCTGCCTAACAAGGGTGAGTTCATGAGTTTGATCCTGGGTACCAGAAAAAAAAATTAAAGAAATGCACCTTAAAATTGTGAGTAAAGTCTGGTTAAAAGTAAATGAATACAAAATATTATTTATGCAAACACTAATCGAAAGAAAGCTGGACTGGGGAAAAGACTGCTCAACAACTGTTTCTGGGAAAATTGAACACTCATATTCAATAAAATGAAGTTGGACCATTACTGTATACAATGTATAAAAATCCACACCAAATGGGATAAGACCTTGTCTTAACCTATTTTCTGTTGCTTAAAGATAATACTACAGTATCTCTTTCTGGCAGCCTTTCCTGACTGTCCTTTACTCTCATCTTAAACTTTGGAACATTCTTTTTTTTAAAAACGCCTTCAATATAAGTATGTAACAAGCCCAGACTGTAATAGAATCCCTTATCTGTCTCCTATATTGTCCCATTAGCGCCTTGAAGGCAAGGGACATCATAACTTGCTCTTTATATCCCTAGTGACTAGTATGGTATCTGGTTTAAAGTAAGCACTCAATAAATATTTATCAAAAATAATATTCTATGAAAGAGCCCATGAAGACACATGGGAGATCAAAATATAGGAAATCTCCCCCTTGATCACCCTGCTCATTTTCAATTATTTTTCTCCTGTGTAGTGTACCAGTACATAAGGCAAAATGGAAAAGTATCGCCCAAACCAATAAGTAATATTACCCTTTGATTGTAAAATGAGTAAGATCCACATAAAATGGGTATGAATAAACATCTGCAAATGTCCTCCAAAGAAACAGGATGCTGCAGAGCCTGGAAATCTAATCAAGGCATGACGGAATGTGAAGGAAACTTGTAACCTCATCAATGGCCTTAACAGCTGAAGAAAGAATATGGGAGCAGAAGGGGGGGTGGTCTGTAGGGAGTGCTGAAAAGTAGAGCCAAGAAACAAACATTTGTCATTATGTCTCCAGCCCTGTCAAGGGAAAGAATTGTTTTTTGACCATCAGTCGCAAATATATAGTCCCCACTCTATCCCTATGGATACCACAGAGCTCATCCAACTCCCTCTCTCAGTTCTGATTTCACGCTCACAAACAATCTCCTGATTATAATTTGGCTTCTAATGTACATTTTCCAACAGGAGAAAATGCACTGACCTGAACATGAACATCTGGTCCATTTGGCAAGGAACATTGTCTTTGTATATGAACACATTGGTGTTCTGGTTTATACATCAGTCAGTTTATTCACACCAGGGGCTGCAGGAGTGCTCATTCTTCTAGCTCTTGCTAAGACTGCCAGCAAGGTCCTAGTCCCCTTTCTTTGCACCATCAGTCAGCAATGAGTGTAGGCCCAAGTATCACAAGTCAA
Organism: Dolichotis patagonum; assembly: GCA_004027295.1. Taxonomy (NCBI): domain Eukaryota; kingdom Metazoa; phylum Chordata; class Mammalia; order Rodentia; family Caviidae; genus Dolichotis; species Dolichotis patagonum. The sequence continues at coordinate 11,194 of PVJX010022192.1, read as the reverse complement.
TCATAGCTCCTTTAAGAACTTCCCCATCCTGGTTAGGGCTTACCTCTTCTCCACAGAGCAAAGGGCTTTGACCTTACCATAGTGCCAATGTGCCATATGTGTCCTCAAGGCTTTCCCTCCTCTTCAAAACTCTGTTCTCCACTCATGATACAGCTCTTAAATTTCCATACTATTGTTCTTGGTCAGTATATTCATTCACCTTAGATTTTACATTCTGAGACTGGAAATTAAAAGAAAATCTTCCAGAGAACATGCTTAAAATTGAGAAGGATCTGGTATAAAATGTTCAATCACAATTAGAATGGAGGGAAAAGAAGGAAGAGATCAGTCTCTACCTGGTTGTGTTAATCTTGCTGGAATGGATGCTTGGACAATTTTCCTAGGCTCTAATGCTTCTACTAATGATTTTTGTGTTATGGCTGTTTCAGTGCTGCTTTTGTCAAAGGATTGCTTTGGATTCTAGGAAAAGTTTGAGAGTAAACTTGATAAGATCTCTGAGAGGAAATGCCAAATGGGTCAAAACTGAGCACAAGAGAGGCCTTGCCTACATTTTTAGACTGAAAAGCAGATGCATAGAAAGCAGAAGGAAGATGTAGTTGGTGTGTATGTAGGGGAGAACATACTTACAAATTTGTAATTAAATGGAAGAGAAAGTAAGTGTTTGTTCTTCATTTCTAGTAGGAAAGCAAATTGTCTAACTTAGTTATTTTCTGTTGCTGTAACAAAATACCCGAAATGGAATCATTTATAAAGAAAAGACATTTATTTTGGCTCACAGTTTTAGGGGCTGGGAAATCCAAGATTGAGGACCAGCATCTTTTCAGCTTCTGGTGAGGACCATAGGGTGCTTCAACTCATGGTGAAAATGGAAGGGCAAGAAGGCGTGTATGAAAGAGAGAAAATGTGCCTTCACTCCTGTGATCATAAATCTATTCCCTCAAGAAAAGTAGTGACCCATTCATGAGAGCTTTTCTCCCATGACCTAAAATCCTTCCAGCAGGGCCCACCTTTCAACATGGGTGTGTTAAGGATGTAAATTTCCAACACAAGAAGTTTTAGAGGATCACTCAGTTGAGGAAAAGCTCTGCCAGAAAAATATCACAAACAAATTTGGAAGCTCAAGTGAAATTATTGATTCAGGCAAAGAGCTGCTATAAGTGTTTCTAAAAACCCTAGCAAATGATTGTTGGGAATTTACCTGCCTAGTGTCAAAGCAACATGTCTGGATAGCTTTCCAAGGTCAAGGTGAAAAATCCATGTGACAAATAGATCAGGCTGTCATCATCCTCACAACTGGGCATCGATTTTAGTGCTACTAGTGGACAATCAAATATGATGTGACTCTGTAAAGCATCCAATATAACCTCTGGTATCTTCTAGTCAGATATAGTTGACTCAAACACACAGTTTAGATATAACTTTGTTTAGGGGCAGGTACTGGGAATCGAACTCAGGACCTCATTATTGCCAGGCACTGTGCCACTGAGCTTAATCCCTGGCCCATGTTTTATATGAAAAACCAGAGATGGAATAAAAAGCTGAATGATTATAGGAGAAAACAACCAGGCAATTCCAGTGGGGAGAGTATTCCCCAAGATAAGTGACCTTAACTCTCAAAAAAAAACATAAAAGGAACTGAAAAATGTACACAAAGACTAAAGGGACTTCAAAGCAAGATTTAATGTGTGGTCCTAGATTGGGTATTGATTTAGATTAATTAATGGTAAAAAGTATTTTTTAAACAAATGGAGACATTTGAATAGGATCAAGTATTAGATGAAATGAAAACTTACAGAAATAGAAAGATGACTAAAAAGGTTTAAAAGAATGTGGTTACTAATGTCACTAATAAAGATGATAGATATAAGCATAGAGAAAAATTTTAAGGCATAGTTGTAGTCAAGGCTTACAAGGGAGACAATTTAATACAGGACACATGATTTATAGAATTATTTTATTATATTCACCCAAAGAGTCAAATGCAAAAAAGTATACAGATCTGTCCACATATGAAAGACCTAAAAATCCAGCTGAGTGCTTGGATCCCATGGCAATATTCCGAATGAGTACAGCTGAAGACCTAGAGCCCACAGCAATGTCCTCTACTAGTCCAGCTGGAGGCCTAGAGCCCATGACAATGTTTCATGCAAGTCTGTTCCACGGATCTGTGCTGAGAAGCTGCTAAAGTCAGTAGTGGAAGCTAGAAAGTCTGCACCAGCGAGATGTAGGCTCTGTGCCAGCAGGTTGAATGATCTGCATTAGAGCAATGAAGTGATGCTCAGTGTAAGGACCAGAGCTCCCCTGAAAAGAATGGCAGCCATCTTCAGAGACAGTGAGGACCTGAGCTCCTCTGATGATGAGAACAGCAGAGTTCATATCAGGAAAACCAGTGTAACAAGCTTCGCCAGGAGGATCCACAGCACACCTCTTCCTCTCCGGTTCTTTTTATGTTGTTGGGAACAATCCTCAGGTGGCCTTCTACACCTAGCACCACACTGATTCAGTTCATCTGAGTGTTACAAGTTGACCATTAGTTAATCTACCACAGATATTAATGTAGGTCTTAGCAATCGTGCAATCTCTTTATTGACATATAATTCACTTGCCGTAAATTCAGCTTTTTATAGTATAGAATTTAGAGGATTCTAGTATATTTACAAAGTTGTGCTGCCATCTCCACTAAATAATTAGAAAACATTTTTATAACCCCCAAAGAAATCCCCAAATTCACTAGTAAGTGCTGCTCATTTCCTCTTTTTTCCTCTATGGAAATAGTAAATATATGGAACCCTACAGTCATGGCCTTCCACATCTGGCTAATTTCAATTAGCCTAATATTTTTTAGAGTTTATCTGTGTTGTAGCATGTATCATTATTTCATTCCTTTTTATGACTGCATAGTACTCCACTGTATAAATAAAATGCATTTTGTTTATCTATTCATCAGTTCATGAATACTTTGGTTGTTTTGACCTTTTGACTATTATGAATAATTTTTCCATGTGCTATCATGTGCAGGGTTTTGCATGAACAATTATTTTCAGTTATCTTGGGTGTACGCCTAGGAGTGGAATTATTTATCATATAATTATGTTTAACTTTTTGAGAAAATGCCAAACTGTTCTTAGCAGCTGAACTGTTTTCATTCCCACCAGCAATGTATGAGAGCTGCAATTTCCTCACATACTCATTAACACTAAGTATTTGTTCTTTTTAAAAAAAAAAATAGTCATCCTACTATATAGGAAGTAGCATTTTATTATGGTTTTGATTTTTCATTTTTCTTATGGATAATGAAGCTAAGTATCTTTTCATGTGCTTATTGGCCATTTTGGTTACCTTGGTTTTTTTTTTTTCTTTTTGTTTCTTTGTTTGTTTTTAGATTTTTTGTTTTTTATTTTTTGGTGCTAAGGACCGAACCCAGACTTCCAGCTTGCTAGACAAGCGTTCTACCACTGAGCTAAATCCACAGTTCTTATTGAAAATTTTAATATCTTCATTTAATTTATTCAAATCCATTCCAATTTTAAAATTAAGTTATTCTTTTTTCACAGTTCAGCTAAAAGAACTGCCAAATTCTAAATACAAAGTCCTTATTAGATACACATTTTGTATATATTTTTCTCACTTAGTGGCATCTTATTATTTTTCTATATCAACAATGTCCTCCAAAGAACAAAATTTTTAAAAAAATTTTAAAATTTGAAGCTCAATTTATCTGTTTTTTTCATTTGTTGTTTTTGCCTTTGGTGTGAAATTTAAGAAGCTATACCTACCCCATATTTATGAAAATTTATCTTTACATTATCTTCTAAGAGTTTTATGGGTTTAGCTCTATAGTTAAGTTTTGATCTATTATTAGTTAATTTTTGTACATAGTATAAGGTAAGGGTCCAAGTTCATTCTTTTGAAATAAGTATCCAAATTTCTCAGATTCATTTATAGAAAGGACTATTTTTTCCCCACTAAATTGTGTTGGTGTCCTCATAAAAATCAATGGACCTTAAACATGCAAGTTAATTTTTAAATTATCAAGTATATTTTAATCATCTGTCTACTTTTATGGTAGAACTATATAGTCTTGTATATTGTGGTGTTAGTAAGATTTGAAATTGGGAAGTGGAAATATGAGTCCTTCATCTTTGCTCCTCTTTTTTCTTAAATTTATTTTTTTATTTTAAAGACAATAAAACAAAACAAAACAGGGCCAGGCATTTAGCTCAGTGTCATAAACACCTGCCTAGCAAGCTCAAGGTTGTGAGTTTGATCCCTGGTACTGAAAAAAAAAAAAAAAAACAGAACAAAGCAAATCAGAACAGAACATTGCAAGAAACACAGGACTTGAAAACAATATGACAGGAAATCAACAGTAGCTACCATAATGTCTCTTGTTTTCTTCAAAACAGTTGTCCATACCTTCACACATAATGAAATCAAACAATAGAAAGAAGGCTAAAACCAATCAAAATGAAAGAATGAAAGCATTACAGGACTTCAAAACCAGATAACAGGAAATGAACAATGGTTACTATAATGTCTTGTTTTCTTCAAAACAGTCATCCATACTATCACACATAATAAGATCAAATAAAATACAACAGAATAAAACAAAAGAATAAAAGCATTATAGGACTTGAAAACAAGGTGATAGGATATCAACAATGGCTACCATAATGTCTCGTTTTCTTCAAAATAGCTGTTCTTACTATCACACATAATAAACTCAAAACAGAATAAAACCAATTAAACGAAAGAATGAAAGTATTATAGGACTTCAAAACAAGATAATAGGAAACCAGCCATGATTACCATAATACATCCCATTATGTTCAAAATAGCTGCCCATACCGTCAGACACAGTAAAATCTAACAAAACAAGACAGAATAAAGCCAAGCCTAACAAAATTGTGGAAACAATACAAGAGTTCAAGACAAGATAGTATGAAATAAACAGTGGTTACCACCTTCCCCTCCTAGGTGTTTCCATCCCTATCACTTTTATAGTATCTATTGTGCTTTTTGGATCCCACTAACTCCTTCTGTTTTTTATACTAGGATTTCACCCATGAGCATGATCTCCAGTTGGGTCCATTAACCTACAGAAGCCTTGAGATTATTCTACTTTATAGCTGGATAGCTTTCCACTGAATGAAAATACCATCTTTTTTAGCCATTCTGTAGTTGCTAGGCAAGTTATTCTTGCTTTTTTTTTCTGGCCTCCTGTCACTTGGAACAATTGTTTTCTCTCCTTTGATTTTCAGTCCATGAATTTCCTTTACAGTTAAATGTGTTTCTTGTATACAGCATACTGATGGATCTTGTTTCTTGATCTACTCTCCCTTTATTTCTTTTCTTTTTTTTAAAATTTTATTTAAAGAGAAAAGAAAAACAGAATAAAGGGTAGCAACAATATAGAATTCCAAGGAAAAAAGGAAAAGAACAACAACAACAACAACAACAACAACAAAAACCTAAGAAATTATTACTTGACAAATTACATACTGACTTCTTGGAAATAGTTGTTCAAATTACAAAGTTAATACATGTAAAGTAAACATTCAAACAGTGAGACTGTTAACAGTTCTTCTCCATGATCTGACAAAAACAGCAATATGGTCATCCATCTTACCCACTCAGATATACATGCAATTATATCAAAAGGGTAAAATTAAACACAACAAAACAGAGCAAAGCGGATCACAAGAAAGCAATGTGAGAGACAAAAATTTCAAAGATAGACAATCGGAGATACTCACTCTCTATCGTATTGACTCTTGTTTTCTTCCAAATAGTTGTCCATATTGTCACATACAGGGAATTCACATGAAACAACATAGTATGGAATTGACCTGAGCAGGACAAGGAAGGCATTTCAGGTCTTCAAGACTTGACAATAGGGAAGCCAAGAATGGCTGTCATAGTGTCTCTCATTCTCTTTAAAACAGGTGTGCATACCTTCATGTGTGTTGAACTTAAACAAAACAAAACAAGCTAAAATCACTTTGAACAAAGAATGACAGTTTTGCTGCATTTCACATCATGACATTATGGAATCAGCACTGAGTACTGTAGTGTCTCTTTTTCTTCAAAGTAGTTGTTCATATCAACATGTGCTATATAGTTGGTTCTCATAAACTGTTTATAAGCTCTACACATGCATGAGTCTCTACATGTATATCTATCCTTTCTGTATTACAGGGAAAAACAAAACAAAGAAAGACAAAACAAAACAATTCCTAGAAAAGCATGAAGCAAAAAGTCATATAAAACCACAATACAAGGGGATCTACAATGGTTACCATGATGTCTCAGCAGAGTATAACAACATTAATAAAAATTAAGCATTGGAGACATTATAAGACTTCAAAAGCAGGTAATAATCAAACCAGAGGGGTATCTTAGTGAATCTTGTCATCTTCAGTGTAGTTGCCTATACTCTTAGACTTGATGCTATCAATCATAACAGATTTAAATAAAATCAGTCAATACAAAACAGCAATCTAACAAAACAGATTCAAATAAGATCAGTCATAATAGGACAGTATAAGTTATACAGGGCTTCAGATTAAGTTGATAGGAAATTAAGGATGATTACCATAATATGTCCTCTTATTTTTGGGATAGCTGACCATGTGCTCAAGTTTAGTGTAAGTAGACAAACTGAAACAGCATGTAATCCATCTAAGCAGAGTGATGAGAATAATGTAGATTTTAAGTCTTGTTACCCAATTAACAATATCCTCTGCCTTCCTTTTTTAGATAATTCCTCCCCTTTCACTCCAATAGGGTGCACTGCTTATTTTGGGTCCTACTGCCTCCCTATATAGAGCATCTCAATGGACCCTATCTCCTGATCTACTCTGCCTATGTTTCTATCTGTTAATATTTCAAGACCATCTTTACTAGTGATTACAGCTAATCTTCTCTCCCTTATTTCTGCTATTCTGTTTTTCTGCCATTGGTTGTCTATTTTTCTGTTCCACTCCACTGTCTGCCCCATTCACTGAGGCCTCTCTGCCACTGTTCCTGAAATGCTCGTATTCTTGTTCTCTCTCTCTAAAATGTCCTTCAGTATTTTTTGTAGGGTTGGATTGGTGGTCACAAATTCTCCCAGTTCCTCTTTGTCATGGAAGTATCTTGCTTCTCCATTAATTTCTAGAGAGAGTTTTGCAGGATACATCAATCTGGGCTGGAGGTTGTTCTCCTTCAGGGCTTGAATTATTTCACTCCAAGCTCTTCTTGACTTGATGGTCTGTGTCGAGAAGTCTGCCGTGATTTTGATGGGTTTTCCTTTATAGGTGATCTGTTTCTTTTCTCTAATGGCTTTTAATATTCTGTTCTTATATTGAATTTCTGGGATCTTGATGATTATGTGCCTAGGTGTAGCTCTGTTTTGGTTGTAGGTGGCTGGAGTTCTGTATGCTTCGTACATCTGCATATCATTTCCTTTTCCTGTGTTTGGGAAATTTTCCTTAATAATTTCTGTGAATAGCCTTTGTACTTCCTCTGTTTTGACTTCTGCTTCTTCATTCACATGCTTTATTCTTAAGTTATAGATCCTCTTGTCGTCCTCTAGCCTTCCAATTGTTACTGCTTGCTCCCTTGTTATTTTTAAGAGATCTTCCCTTTCATGATCACACATTGCAAGCCTGTGTTCAATTTTTGATAGTCTATCTTTCGTTTCTTTCAAGGAGTTTTGCCAACTTTCTATGGAGTCTTTAGTTTCCTGATAATCTCTTTGAATGAGCTTCATGAATTCTAGGTTTTTTCTGTATTCTTCATTAAATCTTTCTCTCCTTTTGTGTTCCTCCATTCTTCTGTCTGTGTCTTCTTGAGAGGTGCCCAGCCCTTCTTTTATTAATCTACTTATCTCTTGTTTAATTGGAATTAATATTTCAGTTTTGATCTCATTTACAAGGTCCCGAAGATATCTCTTTATGTCCGCTGATGCTGTGTTTGATGTTGCATGTTTGCTGCCCTCAATCTCTTTTGCATTTACCTCTCCTGGGTCAATACTCCCAGGGTTGGGGGCTGGGGTTCTTTTCTTATTTCTCTCTCTTGTCATGTTTTTGGTTCCTTCCATACAAGTGTATAGTGAAATTCTCAGCCCCTTTTCTTGTTGGTTAAGGTTCCCCTGGAGCATGCAGGCTAGGGGCTTCTGCTCTCTGCAGTCTGCTATCAGAGATTAAAGTTTCAGTGAGGGCATTGTGCACTGGCTCCTTCCCTCTGGGGCAGTCAACCTTTATAGGCCTTCACTGTGTCAGTGTGTGCTGTGCTCTGGGAATTAATTTGTAGTGATCCACTGCATCCTGGCCAGGGGCACGGCCCAGTCCAAGCAGATCCCACCAATCGGATTGACGAGGGGAGTAACCAACTGAAGCCACTTCATTATGGAGTTAGGGCTATCCTGCCCAAATCCAACATGTCGTCCAATTGGTTGCCCCTTTCCTGGGGGAGGGTCTTATTCCCATCACTCACCGCATGTTGATGCTGGTCCCTGAGCACTGCCGGGCTCCCCGACCTCTGACCTCAGCACGGCTGCGGTGAATTCACCATGCCTCTGGGTGGGTCGCGTGCAGGGCCCTTTCTGGGCGAGCTGCACGCAGGCCTGTTCAGCTCCATGCTCGGGGCTGCTCAAGCCAGTCACTTTGGTGCAGTTTGGTGGGTCAGGCGACTCGGCAAGAGCGCCGTGCCCGCCGATCTTAGCTTCTCTGATGGTAGCCCCAGGACCTCATATTTGAGCAGTTTTTTCACTTTAGTTTCTTCTTGGGTTGAGAGATACCATCTCCCTCTGTTTGCATCTCTCCAGGGTGTTCTATTCTGGCATTTGAGCTGTCTCTCTCAGAGAGGATCCCTATCCTGCTACCTACCAGTCCACCATCTTTGGAAACTCCTATTTTCTTTTCTTTTTATTGCTGACCTGAGGCCATCTACATTAATGGTTACAGCCAGCATACATTAGTTTGTCTCTGTCATGCTATCCTCCTGTTGTTGGCCCTCTATTTTTCCCTTTCATTCAATTGTCTGTCTTGTTTGATGGTCCTCCTCTACTGATGTTCCTGGAGCTATAGTCACCTTTATCTCTCTCTTGAATATCCTTTAGCACTCTCAGTAGGGTTGGTTTGGTAATCATGAATTCCTTCAGCTGTTCTTTATCATAGAAGTATATTATTTTTCCATCAATTCAGAAAGAAAGATAGTTTTGCAGTGTAGATCAATCGGGGTTGGAAGTTGTTTTCTTTCAGGATTTGAAACACTTCACTCCAAGCTCTTCTTGACTTGATGGTTTGTGTTGACAAGTGTGCCATGATTCTGATTGTCTTTCCTTTATAAGTGATCTGTTTCTTTTCTCTAACAGCTTTTAATATTCTATTCTTGTGTTGAAATTTCTGGGATCTTGATTATTATATGTCTGGGTATAGATTTACTTTGGTTATAGCTAATTGGAGTCCTATATGCCTCATTTATCTGCATACCAGATCCATTTCCCATGTTTGGGAAGTTTTCTGTTATTATTTCTATAAATAGTCTTTTAATTTCATTTGTGTTGACCCCTGCTTCTTTATGATACTTAAATTATTTTTCTTTGCAGTATCTTGCAGCCACTGAATTGTTATTTGCTGCTTCCTTGTTATTTTTAAGAGATCTTTCCTTTCACAATCACTAGCTGCAATCCTGTCTTCAAGGTCTGAAAGTCTCTGTTCAGTCTCTTTCAAGCAGTTTTGCCAGCTTTTGATCAACTTTTAAATTTCTTGGATATCTCTTTGAATCTATTTCATGCCCTCTTATTGTTTATTCAATGTTTCATAATTTTCCTATGCTCCTCTTTTTTTTAAATCTATGTCTTCTTTAAGTATGCTGAACAATTCTTTCATTATGTTTGTGCTTTCTTCTTTTATCTGAGACATTGTTTCTGATCTGATTACTTTTACAATCTCCTGAAGCTGTTTCTTTACTTCAGTTGCTATCCTCTCAGAGATTTCAGGTATGTGACTTCCATTTTCTTTCATGACTATCTCCCATACTTGTTCTGTGTGGCCCACAGGTCTGAGATTGCCTTTTGCTCCTTTGTCTTGACATTCTCCTGGGCTCTTTCCAACAAACTGGTTATGGGGCCTCAGGCACTTCCCACATTGGCTTCCCCTCCACAATGTAGGGGAATGGGATGGGCACCTGAGTGCCTCTGACCCCAGGTTTACAGGGAGATAGCAGGGCATGGAGTGGGCTTTTCCAGACCTGTGTAGCTACACTAGAGCTTCCCCAATGGCCAGGGGTACGTGGTGGTGGTGGGGGGCGCTTCACTTAGCCTATGTGTCTACACTGGGATTCCTGTGATGGTGGCAGGCACACAGGGGTGTGTTTGTCTGATTCTCCCAGTGGGTGATGGCTGCTTGAAGAAAGCAAAGATCTCCAATGTTGGCCTGCCAGTGCACAGGGCTTACCTGGCTGCGGGTCCTTGCCCCTGCTCGCTGCGGGTCCTTACTCCTGCTGGCTGCCCACAGAAAGCAAGCCTTCAGATGGTGGCAGCCAGCAGGCAGAGGCAGATCTTGCTGATTCTCTCTGTCCACACTGGCTGCTCACAAGAAGCAACCCTTCTGATGGTGGTGGCTGGCAGGCAGAGGTGGATCTCTCCTCTTTTTCAAAATTGTTTGGCTTTCCTGTATCCCTTGTGTTTTTATTTGACATTTAGCATCAGCTTGTCAATTTATACTAAAAAAAATTAAAAAGGCCTATAACTATTGTAGGGATTGTATTGAATCTACAGATCAATTCCAGGAGTTCAGCTATTTTAAAAATAATGTCTTCCAACCCCTGAACAGCATGCACTTTCATTATTTTTCTTTCACTTGTTTCAAAAATATTTCATCATTTTCATTACACAACTCTTGCATTTATTTTGTGTCATTACAAGTAAAATCTTCGGGTCTTTTTGAATTATGTGCATGACCCTAGGAATGAGCATGTTGCATGTATGCAGGTAGCATTTCAGAGTCCCAAAAATACCCAGATCTTTTTAAAGGCACCATGGATATTTCATTCCCAGATTCTTCTTTTAAGCTTCTTGGTTAGTCTATTATTTGCCCCAACCATTATTCACTGACTCAAGCAGCCATGAAGTTAAACAATTAGCTCTAACTGTTTTTGACAAACACCCTAGGGAAAAGTATTATTATTTTTTCCCACTGATGAACGC
>PVJX010022191.1:0-30900 GCA_004027295.1 Dolichotis patagonum | reverse complement strand
GTTCTGTTTCTATGTAAATTAGATAATAGACATTATTATAAAATTCAATGGACTGGCGATAGTTGGAGAAGATCAGAGAATAGCAGTCAATAATGAATCTAAAACAACACTGTTAGAATTCTCTAAAGACAAAAGAGATTCTAGGAAATAAGTGATTGAAAGAAAGAAACAGTTTGTATTAACTTTCTGTTTCTGTAACTGATGATATTAATTACATGTTTCTAACCAGATGTTCTTACCACTATAGTATTCTGAGAAGGAATCTCAGGCTGGTCTCACACTTTGGATTCTTCTGCCTCAGCCTCCTGAGTGCTGTGATTACAGGCTTGGGCTATCATACCTGGCATAAAAATTGTACTATTTAATAAAATATATTTTAAATTCTCATATATTATAGCTTCCTAAAAAATCTAACTAAATTAAAGATAAAGCAAGCTTGAGTAAATTTTGTTGGTATTGAAAACATATATGTGTGTGTGTGTGTGTGTCTGTGTGTGTGACGTATTAGATTGCTGATAAATAGATAGATAGTCATGCATTAAAAAGAAAATAAGGGGCTAGGTTCATAGAATATAACTCACTGGAAGAGTACTTGCTTAACATTCACAAAGCCCTAGGTTCATTTCCCAGTTAGAGAGAGCAGAGAGAGAGAGAAATTTGTGATATATACATGTGCATGTGTATAGGTGTACATTAACAAGTTACCTGTCTACTGTCATTTCAAACCTCTCTTCCAATATTTTATGACTTAATATCTTTGACACAATAGGACAATTTTTGATGTGTGCCTGTTTTCCATTATTTAGAATGAGGATTCATGTAACTGTATAATGTAAGTAAATGACTACATAAAATCCATTTTTAAATTTTCCATATTGCAGATGTTTATTTATTTATTTATTTATTTATTTATTGGTACTGGGGATCAAACTCACGACTATGCTCTTGCCAGACAGGCAGTTATGCCACTGAGCGAAATCTCTGGCTCTATATTGCAGATATTAAGTAATAGTTAATAATATGTACATCAGTGTGTTAAGCTCATTGTGTGTATATCTGTAGACAAATAAATGGCTGAAATGCAAACATCTGCGTTTCTAAATGTCAGAAAACATTAGCCTCTAATTGTTTATCTCCTACTTTCATGAATCATTTCCCCCTAGGTTCAAAGTATAATTGTCTCACTACGTTTTAAATGACTTTTTTATATATAGTATATATTTAAACCATTTTAATTTTATTCATTCTGTCAATGTGATTTAATTAGTATAATTAACATAATTTAATAATTATTATATTTAATATAATTTAACATAATTGTTGATACTTTAGGATTTATACTATGTTATTATTCTATCTTGGTTTAACTACTTTAATTTATGTTTCTTCTTGCATTTCTTTGCATCAAAGTAGTGTTTTTCTTTTTATTATTCATTTTTTGAGACAAGGTCTAACAGTGTTGTCCAAACCAGTTTTGAATTTATAATGTAGTCTAGAATGGCTTTGAACTTGTGATCCTCCTGCCTTTCCAGTGGTGGGATTTCGGGCATATGCCAGTCCCCCTGGTTGGGTTATCAGATTTTTTAAATTTATCAGTAATTTTGAGTATTTATCTTATATGTTCTCTACTGGTTGATCAATATATTGTTATATACATGCTTAATTTTTCATACTCTAATAGTATAAACATTTTATCACTTTTATAAATAAAGAGTACTTAAATATACACATATCAAATTATTATAATTTTATTTCAAATGTAAAGCATAAATTTAAAACAAATTTTTATATATAGTACAAATATAATTATAATATAAAACAAAATTATATTTACCTATATATTTATTATTGTTTTTTCTATCATCTCTTATTTTCCATGTTTCTCATACATATAAGAATTTTTTTTATTCTGTGATGTTCTACTCTAGCTAGATATATTCACCTACTTTGGAATTTATTTAAAATTACACTACATTTTTGAGTATTAATAGGACCTTCTTTGTCTAAGAGAGAGTAAAGGAGTACAGTACTCCCCCACTGTAAGTTCTGGTAGCCTCCAGCACTGGATGTCAGAAATATTCTTCAATATTACTTATGTGATAACAGAAGCATAAACCTTGGACTGAGAAGTGTGACCTCATGTCAGTGAAGGAAAGAATCATGTGCCCTCTAAGGACTGGAACTCAGGGTTCTCAGTGAGACCTGATGGGGACACCCAACCCCATAGAAGTTGACTTTTAGGATCTTACCTACCTGATGCTACTGCTCTGAATCTTGAAAACCAAGCACAGAAGTAGCCAGACAAGACAACTTCTCCCTTTGTCTTAGGAAGGTGCAGTGTTTCCTCAGGGACCTACACACCTTATTATGAAAGGACAGGCCTTAGGCCAAAAGGGAGAGAAACACTAATCCTTACTAGAAGTCAAAATATTCTCTGAGTGAAGACTGAGGCACTAGCCATTTTTCAAATAGAGATCACAACAATCTGAGTCTGCCACAGTAGCTTGCCTTTGAAGATTCTGGTCTGAACTGTCATGTCAAGGATTCTTTTCACTTCTTTATACCATGTCCAAGGGGATTAGACCCTAGGTCCAATGGTAACCAACTGGCCATCAGGGCTTACATGAAGCCAATATGAAAATCCTCAGTGAGAAATGAAGACCCCAAGCAACCTAAGACAGAAGACCCCACAAAGCTGTCAGTATTGAGCTCCATATGACAAGCATCGTGTCTGAACTACCTTTTCATTTTTCTATTTGGGTCCCAGAGAAGGAAGAATATTAATTCGAGATTTAAGTTTCAGACCAGAAGAGAGGGCACCCAATCCTGTGAATAATTGATAATCCTGAATGCTAACAGAACAGTGCACTACAAAGCAAAATTTTTCCTACTACCAATCCCTGCTATCACCCCAAAATACCTCAAGCAGGACTAGTAGTTTAAACCCCAAAGCTTGCTATGACATATTTTCTAGTTATATAATAACAAAACACAAGTCTGGTAACTGAAAACATCAGAAATTAATTCATTCAGCTTTCTGGAAGAGAGAAGTACAAAATCAAAGTGTCAAACTGTTGGTTTCTTCTGAGAAGAATCTGCTTTATCCTCCTCTCCTGTTTTTTGATGAGTCGTCTGTGTTTTCATTTATATCATCAAATCTTGACTACAATGGATTTTTAGTAATTCTGATTATCAGAGTAAGCTATATTTTCTTTTGAAAAACTATTTTGAGGGCAGGATGTTGCAGGGTACCTCTGTAATCCCAAAACTTAGGAGGCTGAGACAGGAAGATTGTCACAAGTGTGAGACCAGCCTGGTCTACAAAATGAGTTCAAGGCCAAGTTGAACTGAATAGCAAAACCTTGTCTCATGAAATACAAAATAAAATAAAATAATGTTGACATTCTTGGACATTTACAAAATAATTGAAACTTTATACTCAGTTTATGAACCTCACACACACAACATATACACAAATATTTACATATAAACCTTAAATGTTTTATTTATGCAGTTAAACTATAAACATTTTTAGATTAAATTTTGGAAGAACTAATATGTTCACAATATTGAATTTTCTATTTATAAATATATATTTCTCCAGTTAGGCCCTCATTATTTCTCTAAATAATAGCTTTGAATATTTTAATTTAAGTTGCTGTCTTAGTCACTTTTCTATCACTGAGACAAGATACCAGACACCTACAAACTTTAGGATAGGAGGTATATTTTGGCTCCGTATTTCAGTCCATAGTCATCTGGTTTAAGGGTAGCAACAGGACAGCAGAGAACGGTGGAGGAAAGGGTATTTAAACCATGGCATAGAAGAAGCATAGAAAGAAAAGAGCCGTGCAGAGAGCTGTAGCCTTCCAAGTGATGCAGTCAGTGAACCACCTCTAACCAGGCCCAGCCTCCTAATGTCAAAATAGCTATGAACTCATCAGTGGCCTGATCTACTGATTAGTATAGCATCCTTATATACCAAGTACCTTTCAAACATGTGAGGCTTTGGAGGGACATTTTAGATCTAAAGCAGAGAAATTGTTTTATTTTAAAAATTATATTTACCTGTTTTGAAGTTTGATAGATCAATCTCTGTACCATGCACCTGCTAAGAAAGTGCTCTACCAATGTTCTACGTGTCCAGCCTTAAATTATGTATACTTTTAGGTACTGTTGTTTTGTTTTGGTAATTTACAAGTTACATTTAATTTAACTGCATTGCCATGCTGATTGTTGTCACAGAAGCATAGCGTATTTTTGCACCTCCAACACTTTTTATAAATATTTATAGTAATTTTATGGTTTATCCTTAGCAGATTTTCTTCATATGCAATTCCAGTTATCTGTAAATGATATTTTGTTTTTTATTTTCCAAGTAAAATCCCTTTTATTCTTTTCTGTTTTTCATTATTTACATGTGTAACATCATCATTAAAATATTGACTAGAAATAGTGATACTAAACATCATTGTCTTCACCCCAATTTTGAAAAAAATTTAATGTTTCCATATGAAATATGACTTATAGACATACTTCAACTAACTTGATAACATATTGTTTTATCATAAAAAAGCAGATTTGCTTGTGATTTTTTTACTTTTTCTGTTAATGTGGTACTCCCTTCTGTTATGTAAGTGTGAAAGTTTGAGAGTAAACAACTTAAAAATAGGTTTCTAATCCAGCTGGAATTTATTTTTATGTTACATATGAAGCTTCAGTCACATTTTTAAATTTATAGACATAAAAACAGCGAACTGTCACTTCTTAAGAAAAAGCACTGTACTAATCTAGTATGATGGTGTTCAAAAGTAATACCAAAACTCTTGGAAGCTGAGGTAGTTCAAGTCTGTCCTGGGAAACTTAATGACTTAGAAATCCCCTTAAAATAAAATAAAATAAAATAAAATAAAATAAAATAAAATAAAACAAAACAAAATAAAGTAAAATAAATACAACTGGGGATGTAGCTGAGTGTTCAGGCCTTGTGTTTAATCCGTGCTAACCCACCTAAAAAAGCACTGTCCTTTCCTTAACTTGTCTCCAGTCATATAGTTTTAATTAATCATGCAACACTGTTGTATGTTGGAATATTTAATGTTTTGTTAAGTTTCTTTGACTATGCCTTCAGTGTTTACCATGAACACCTATATTCTATAATTTTATAAGAAATGTTTTTAAAGGTGTGCTAGTATTACAGAATCATGAGATTTTTGGGGTATGTTGTTATATGTATATAACATATTTTGAATATTTTTATATTCATTAATACTTGCCTACTACAGTATTTTAATAATCCTTAATATAATATCTTCTTTATCTTTCTCAATGCAAAGTGCATTTTTTGTATATTGACCTTATGCACAATGGTTTAAAATGTTTTCATCACTTTAAAATGTTGTACTTAATAGATTTCCTCATATATATTTGTAATAGTTGATGCATTGTGCCAACTTGAGAACTGAGAGCTTTAGAAGCTTAACTAAATGTCTCAGCAGGGAGCGAGGGTTCTCACCTTATCAACATCCTCATCCTGTGCAGGAGGAGAGCTCTGAGATGGTGTGGGCAGGCAGCCTGCATACAATATAAGGGAGGAAAAGAGGCTTGTTCTCCCCTCTTTGTGCTCTTGTTACTTTTGCTGTCTTCTGCTGCCTTGAAGTGTCGCCCCTATGCCATGCTACCCTGCCTTGGAACCAGCGGATTACGGACTTAAACCTCTACAAACTGTAAACTAAATAAACTTTTTGCTCCTTAATTTTGGGTGTAAGTTATTTTGTGTCAGCAACAACAAAAAAGTAACTAACACTTTTCTATTCATGTTTAATGATAATAAAACTTTTTTATTTTCCAGTTCCTGTCTCTTTAATTACCTCTATCTCCTACTACTTTCCTATCTTCATTAAAATGTAGAGGAAAAGTGATAATAGCAGATATCTTTGTGTGCTTCCCAATTTTAATGTAAAAGTTTTCCATATAAAGTATGTCTTTTACTCTACAGTTTTTAATAGATATCCTTAATTAAACTCACAGTTCTCAAGGATTTGGGCACATTGACATGAGAGGTAAGACACCAGCTCAGCAGGAAAAAGGCAAAGGCCTGGCAGAAGTCATCATGAGGTCTCTAAAGAAAGAAAAGCAATCTTCTCAGTAAAGAATCCAGGAGCCTTAGCAGGAATCATGCCTACAGTGGGTCTTGGGAGTCTCCTGGCAAGGTGAACTGAATGGGAAATCTCTTGACTTACTCCTCATGATGGGTGGGGGATGAGAAGGGTTTTGAGAGACTTTCTTTATATTAAAACCAGAAGATCATGGGTCCCAGTCAGAGGAGGATAGATAGAAGGAGTTGTCCCAGGTGCTTCCAAATGTCAAGGTAAGATTAAATAAACATTGAGTGGACCATACCCCTGATAACAAAGAGATCCTTGCAATGCAACACCCCTACACACACACACACACACACACACACACACACACAGATACACAATTTGTTTCTGGGAGGCACTCAGCTGAGAAATCTGACTATATATAGCACTTGAAGATACATCATAGGGGTCTAATTTAGGTAAAATATTTGCTTTAGAGTGTGTGTGGGAGGGTGGGAGTCTTTAGAGCTGTCATCATGCAAGAAAAGGTTCCTTGCCAGGAATGGTGGCAGACCCAAGTAATGCCAGTATGCTGGGAGTCTGCAGCAGAAAGACTAAAGATTCAAGCCCAGCCAGGAAAATTACAGACATAATGAGACCCCAAATCACAAACTAAAACAGGTCTGTGGAAATAGCTCAGCACAAAGGCCCTAGGTTTTACTCTCAGTTCTGGAAGCAAAAAAAGTTCTTTGTGTAACAGAGGTATCACGAGAAAATTGTGGCACACCAACTACCCATCAGTCCTCTGTCATCCCTGGGGTTGTGTGGGCAGTGGTGGCAAGAACATGTGCCTACTGATTGTGACTACAGAGTCTGATGGAGATGAGGCTTTTGTCCTATTTAGTGTCATGCCTTGACAGAGACCCACAGGAGGACAGGTGAGGATCCCAAGTGAATGCTTAAGGCGCTACCAAACCCAAAACAAAAGTTATAACAGTGTCATGGACCTGTTGTCTGTTCTGAATTTATAGTACCTGAGGTATCTACAAACTTCTTTGTGGGATATCTCGGAGATGTGATATCTTGATTGGAAGGTGGAGCTTCAGAAAATAAATGACAGGACCGTGTAAACAACCATTTACTAATACAGAGACTCTATGTGATGGTTGTAGTAATAACCGATAGCAGATAGAGGAGGATACAAAAACTCTTCCCATGCTGTCAGCTATGGGAGGTCAACTATAGATTAAGGAGAGCTCTCACTTTCTTCTGACACTTCAGCAAAGTGAAGGTTTTGTTTAAAAATATATATGTGAATTATATCAGAGCAGCAGAAGAAATCCCAAGTTTTAATAAGTGTCAGTTAAATATATCTGAAGGGAAAACACACCACATACACATATGCGGTCTCAAAGATCATGGGAAACCCTTGGGAACTCTGAAGCAGAGACATAGAGAAAAGACACCCACTCATTACAACATCATGTTTATTGGAAGTATTTTATACAGAAACCACAAACTCAGGACAGGGAATTAAATTCCAGGCCATGTGATGATTCAAGGATCCATAGCTTGGAATAAAGAGTCATCATGAGGCTCCACTTTAATATTTAATATGTTGAGAAGCATCTGACAAAAGAATCCCAAGGTCAGATACATTCTTGTTATTTTTAAAGATAAATATGGGTTTTTATCTGAAGGAATGAGTCCAGATTATTAGAATATTCTCAGGTGTTGAATCAGTAAGGGTAAATTATCTGAGTTAGGAGTGAGAGAACCACCCATCTCAGAACAGGGAACCCCATAATGTCCACTAATGGTGTCAGTCATGGGATATTGGATTACAGTCTATAATATCCCATTAATTCTTCCTTGTTGGTCATAAAAAAGTGAGTCTTTACTATAAGGAGGGGCTATTGGACTATGAGAAGGTAGGAGATTTATACAAGGCCAGGAGAAAATGTGTTGAAATTGAGTGAAGACTAAGGGGACACTTATTCATTTATTCCAGGGCATTTGGGACCCTCATAAGCTCCACTCTGGCCCTCCGCTAAGTCACTGGAACCTCAAAGTGGGAGTGGTCAGAATTTCTATACTTTTATTTGATTTTTATAGATTTCAAGGGACTGATTGTCTTTATTTGAATGGCAGCCTGAGGTCAACACAGAGTTAAGTACACAATAGGAATGAAGCTGCTGGCTGAGAATAAAAACTGATGATATCATCCACCTAGAGAAATAGGGGAACCAGCACAGCTTCACTCCTACTGTCATCAGGCCCGAGTGTTTCAGGAAAGTATCACCTGATGAACTAGTCTTCTTTTTCCTACTTGGGCTTTCAAAGAGCGGGGTATTTTGCCATATAGTGCCCATATTGCATCAGGTCAGCAGAAGAATAGTTATAAAGCCTAACAAGATCAAAGGCAAGATGCAGTAGGAGGTTTGAGTTTTCTACTTATCCCAACACAGAGACCTCAAAGAAGTCAACCTTATCTGTCATCGTTGGTAAGCAACATTTTGGTAGATGGACAAGATGTATTTTTCTTTCCTTCTCATATATTCTCAGAGAGATAAGGCCACTTTCTTCCAGGGGTGATGAACTATGACAGGTGGTGGGGCTGAAGCTCAATGTATAGTCAAAGAAAAAGTGTCAGAGCTCAGGGAAGCATCCATTTCAGAAGATGGGACCTCATCAATACCCCACTTTTTCTGGCTGTTAGCCATGGGAAGCTTACTTTCGCCCTCATACACATAAGTTAAAAAGTTTTGGGCTGAGAAAGTGATATTATATTCCAAATATTTCCATCACAAGTGAAGATGATGGATATATATATATATACACACACATATATATATAGATAGATATAGATATATACATGTATGCATATATCTATATATCTATATCTATATCTATATCTATATATGATAGTAATAGCAACACAGCTTCATAGATATGCCTTCAGAGGTTCCAGACAGGTATGTCCAGTAGCTTCACTAGATCACTATGTATGAATGGGGTAGGTGGTATAATCCTGAAAGCTTGACTATTAAATTGTGACTGGTATGGCACCAGTAACTTTGTAGCCAAAATTTTATCAACAGTGGAGTTTAAACTCAAATTTAGTTTTTTTTTCCAAAGGAAATATTGTCATTTGTGAAGATATAGATTAGAATTTTTAGCTGAGTAACTACTGGAGTGGCCTTGACAGCCTTCCCCAAGGTGACATCATACCATACTTGAGGATTTACTCCAACCAGAGAAATTATGTTCCTTGAGGTCAGCCTGGTTGAGTCTCTAGCAACTAGGACGAAGTTTTACCAGAGGTCTGAGTGTCAGAGTGGCCCTGAGTAGGAAGAGTATATTTTCTAATTATTGATATAGGGGCACTTGGTCATCACTATAAAGGCAGTTTGTAAAAGAAAATTTTCCAAATAGCAGTTCAGGATATTGGTAAAGAAAGCTGTTTGGTTAACTCCCTGAAGACCACAACAGCTTTAGAATAGAATGAATACTCATCCCAATTAGAGGGCTTGGGTATTTAGTTCAGTGGTGCAAGTGCTTGACTGGCAAGTGTGATGCTGTGAGTTTGACCTCTGGTACAAAAAAATTAGAACCGAGTAAGTCATGCCAATACAAAAAGGGATATATTTTGTTTGCTTACTATATCTAAAGTTATCCAAGGTCCTTATGAATGAATTATGATACTCTTGTTTGAGACGCTTGCAGGCTGCATCATGCACTGTCACCACTCACTTTTCCAGGATTTTTTTTCTGGCCACCATGATAAATGATGGTCTCATTCTTCTCTTGGAATAATGGCAGCCTCTTTCAATGCCAAAAGTCTTCTTCAGTGTCCTGACAGGTCTGACAAGGCTTAGGTGTTTGCTGAAGCCATTCCTTTGCCTGGCACCCTGTGCACTTGCACTTGAAACATTCTGACTTGCTTGAATCACTCTTTGGATTACCTTGGGTTCTCCTAGTGCTGTGGACATTTCATGAGCTTTATCAAATAGGGCAAGTGTGGCTTTAACCTGCTTCTTTTTTATATAGTTTCTTGTATGCCTTTTATTTTGTTATAGTTATTGAACACTGGACAAGCTTTATTCATCAATTTGTTTATTTTGACATGTGGGTTCAGTTGGCATTTTTGGAGCTTTTTTCTTAATATCTAGAGCTATCTAAGATACCATCTTAGGGCAATATGACCTTTTTTGTTTTTTAGAATCCCTAGACTCAAAATCCAGGTTAATGAATGACTCTGGAGCCCCACTGTAGGAAGAAGCAAATTTAGTAAGGTGTGGATTTCAGAGATGGTCTTGATTTCCCAAGGGTACTGCCTGAGCAGTACTCTTGCTCAGGAGGTAGCCTGTGGGGAAGAGAAACTGACAGCAGGAAGGCCTGGATAGTATCAGCAGAAGACTGATTATTCCTAGGATATAGATTAGGCCTCAGATAAAGGGTCATGACAATTTAAATATGAAGCAC
Organism: Dolichotis patagonum; assembly: GCA_004027295.1. Taxonomy (NCBI): domain Eukaryota; kingdom Metazoa; phylum Chordata; class Mammalia; order Rodentia; family Caviidae; genus Dolichotis; species Dolichotis patagonum. The sequence goes on along the minus strand of PVJX010022191.1, from coordinate 20,332 downwards.
ATATGATTTTTTTGTTTGTTTCTTGAGCTAAAGATATAATTGAAATGTGTCATTATATTTCAGGCTGTCAAGGGTGGCCACATCCCCCCTAAGTGAATACATAAGGCCGTATTTTATTGTACATGTACACAGAATGAGTGTTTGAAGCATATTAAAGTAAAACTACTTTTGATGGTTGGAAGTGGAAAAAAAAGGATGAGGCATTTCTAATAATGGATCTATAATAGGAGTAGAAAAAATAAGTGTTAAAAGTTTAGAAGGCTTGTCCCTGAGTCAGTTTCCATTGGTCTGGACCTGACAGGACATCTAGCCTTTCAGTCCTAGGAGCATGACCTGGTTAGGCTGACTTCCTTAGAATTAAGTCTTAGATACTTTTTTTAGAGCCTTTTCCTGGGTTGGTTTCACGTGGAAACCTGACAGGACATCCTCTAAGCTCTCTAATTTTAGCTCAGATCAAAACATCCTTGATAAAGCTGAACTCCCTAGGCTGAATGCCTCTAGCCCTGCCTGGGCACACCGGAAATTTAGACTCGCCCCTATGGGTACAAAAAATCCATACGCACAGTCAAGGAGCGGGATGTCTCGCTGGAAGCCTATATTTTAGACAGTTTTAAAATCACTTAATATTTTGCTTTGAAAGGATTAGCAATTGCCTTGCTCAACAGAGCGCCAGACTCCAGACAGTTTTCTGCAGATAGAGCTCTCCCTCTCTCTGCTGGAGAAGTGGACATTTCCATAGATGATGTTAATTAACTGACCACCTAAAAAGACAATAAGATGTGTCCCTAAAAAAATTTAAGCTTCAAAGCATACATGTTTGGTGTAAGAATCTCAAAACAAAAGCCAGGCACTATGTAAATTTAATTCACAAATAAAGTTTAAACATTCTCTTAGAGGCATAAACTTAAATCTGCAGTTATTACAATGAAAGCAAAACTGAGTAAACAGGAGAGCAACCTAATACTAGCAAACTACTTCAGGAACTGAGAGCTCTAGCCATGCTGTAAAACCCCAAGGAGATGAGTCGTCAAAGCCACCAGCCCACCCACTGCTGCTCTCTTCTCATGCTATAACACACTATACTTGCCTCGGTTTTTTTAGTTTTCCAGAGTCAACAACTAAGCAAATGGAACACTCTCAGAGCTAAAGGCATGAGGGGCAAGAAAGAATCAGATATGAAAATAAGAAAAAATATCCAAAACCTGTGGAAATGAAGCACTCATCATGGGTCTACAACCCATGGGGAAGTACAAACACCCTGGGCATTCAATAGCTTCCCAATTACAGGACAAGTTACCAAACAACTTTTAGAAAAAAGGAACAATTTATATGGGCCAGGTCCATGGCCCCTGGTCCCCTGCTGTGGGCAGCCATGTCAAAGCATCCAGATCACCCACATAGTGACAAGGGTTCTCTCCACGCTCCACTTGACTTAAGCTTATCCCCACTGAGGCCTATGTCACAGCCTCTAAGGTAGAGTTTCCATGTTGTGTGGATCAACAGCATAATATAAGCACACCTGATCAGTAAGTGTCCTCCCATCCCCCATAAAGATGGAAGCCTATTGCCCCAAAATCTAGCTATTTCCACACAGTTAGGTCACCATTTATCTTGCAACCTTAGCAAACATATTGCTTGCTTTCAAAAAGCAGACTGGAGGAAAATGGAGTTGCCCTTCATTTTGTCTGGGTTGTCCAGTTGCCCATTTTTGCTGAGGTCTCTGAAGGTCCCTGGGCTCCTGACGTCTTTGATGTCTGTTGTAGTCTTTGGATTGCTGTGCCTTGAGAAGAGGACTGATAACTCAGGCTTTCAGAATTTAAATGCCGGGCACTAATGGCTTTAAGTGCCTCCCAGTGGCTCTCTCTTGCCACTAGTGCTTTGCCACCAAAAGTACCGTGATCTCCCAGGCCTGTGTTGGTGAACCTGGGGCACACGCACCCTGTGGCTCTTGCCAGTTCACTCTCTGCCACTATGCAAGACAAGTCATCTCAGTCAAGTTTTGACAAACTATCAACATGTGTACAGCAGCAAAGATCACATGAATTCTGCAAATGCATGCCAAATGCAAACTTTTAGCTTTCAGTGAAAAGCTGTTGGTATCATTGAAAGTTCTGTGATTGTGTATTTCTTTTAATACAAAAATGGTAGTGTATGAGTTTTTTTTTTTTTTTCGTAAGCTAAAACCTCAGTGTTCAAGTTTAATTGTAGTGTTAGCTCTTTGTGATAAATAGGGTTTTGATTTGAACACTCACGTTGTAAAAGGTTCACCATGACTGTCTTAGGTTTTTGTTATTTTGTATCTTTCTTAGGATAACAGAAGTAAAATTTATCTATTGGTGTAGTTTAGAATTAAATGGTGGGAAGGGAATGGTTCACTCAACTCCCTTGTTTCTAACTGTACTAAACCTACTCTAAAAGGAGAGGATTAACAAGGAATCTTAGCCATTAGAGTGAATGGGAAAGGCCTTTCATTAGAGATGATATTTCAATATATTATCAGAGGATTTGTGGAGGTAGATACATTGAAAAAACTGGGTAAGATTAAGTTTACAAAACGAAGGGGAAGAACTCTGCCCTTGCCTGAGTTCTAGGCAGGCCCACTGACCAGAAAAAAAAACACTTGCAAGATCATCACATTACAAAAATATCCCCAGAAATATCTAACATGTTGTGTCATTTCTGGGAAGCTCCATGTAGAAAAGATGGAGATGGTACTGTAAAAGACAGCTCAGTTCATAAGTATGGAGTCAATAAATTACAAGGCCAGAAGTTGGTTGGTTACAAAGAGGATAGCACATACACTGAGTTAACAGCTAATTAAGGCTATACCACCTGTTAAACTTAGAAACATTAAAATAAACACAAAAAGGATAAAGAGTTAAAATAAGAACCTTCTCTTGAAAATAATTCTTAAGCCAGGCATGGTGATGCACAACTATAATCCCAGCAGTTGGGATCTGAGACAGAAGGATTGCTGCAAGTTCCAGGCCAGTCTGGGCTTCATAATGAGTTTAGAGACCAGTGTTGACTACGTGGTCAGACACTGTCTCAAAAAAATCACAGGCAAAATATCCTAAATTAGTGAACAACACCTCCCTAAATCTGGATTTGAAGAATTTAGAAATGCAGAGTAACCAGTTTCCTTTTACTTAGGTCCCTGAATAACCGATTTTCTTTAAAGTTTACATTATAAAACCCAAATCTCAATAGGCTATTCTAAACTAATGGAGCCACCTATGATAAGTGATCGCTGCATAACTAAACAAATTCCCTCACTCTACTTAACTATATAGGAACAAGACAAAGAAAGAATTCTAGAACTCCACTATTGGGAACTCTCTTGGATAGCCATTAGGAACTATTTTTCTTCCTATATTTCTAATGAGCACTTCCCCTTTAACCTCCTTGCTGTCCACAATTTCAGTGTTCAGTTTCATAAAATAGCTACTTCAGTACTTCCATGCATCATCTTCAGTTTCCTACATGATGTGAGTTTGGCCTTATGTGGGCTGTATCATATTATAGCAGACAAAATGGCCCTGATCTTACTTATAACCAGTTAATGAAACCGGTGGCCATAAAGTGATGACCCCAGCTTCCTCAGAAATGAAGCCACCTTAGAATGGGTGATATAAAGCCAATCTCAATTGTTTCTTATGATCTTTGAAGATTCTTATGTTGACTGGCATGGTCCTGAGGAGGAATGATGCTTCCTAATTCAGGTCTTTGGAGAACACAAAATCAAGATCACAGTAAACTTTTGAGGCCTTATTGCACTATTTTCATGTGAAATCTATTGGTAATAGCCTCTACAGAATTACTATAGTTGGTTATAGCTGCTGAGGACACTTACATCTCCTCTCCCTTTCTCCCTTAAGTAGTGATTCGTCGTTGCCCACTCTCCATCCACCCACTGCCAATTTCTTTGTACTGTTCAATTACTTTATCTTGTGAGTTTTACAGCAAAGTTAGTAAAAGAATACACAAGTGTTTTAGTTTAATGGTGAGAATAATAATATATAATAATAATATATGTATATGTATATATATGGGTGTGTGAGTGTTTAGATTTTAGTGTATATACTAAGTGAGGTTTAAAATATAGTCCCTCCTTTGTTTTCTTTGTGATTAATAGGAGATGAAGGAAGCATGAAGTAAGACAGGTCACTTGCTCTACCTTTTTCTCTCTGCCTCCCTCTGTGTCTGTGTCTGTCTGTCTGTCTGTCTGTCTGTCTCTCTCTCTCTCTCTCTCTCTCAGGTTTAAATTTTTACTTTCCAGAAACCATACTGAGATTCTAATTTTCCCTACCCATCACTCAACTTTCCCTGCAAAATGTCCTGGTAACAAGGAAGACAATCGAAATGAAGTACTGTGGAGGTGAGTATTGAGATTAAAGCAGTCATCCGTAAATATCTCAGACCTTCAAGTATTTGGACAATTGCACATTGTTTAAGGGGAATGAAGGTTATTTAAGAATATGATAAATGAAAGCTGTTGGAGCACTCATCAAATGACACTTCCCTTAAATGGTGTCTCCATGTGGAGAATGCAAAATGGGTTTTAGCATTTATGCTTGAATATTCTCATAAACTAAAGAGAAACTTTTGGATGGATGAGTTAATGTAGAGGTTTTGTCCCCTTCTTTTTCTGAGTTTATTGGATCACAGTCAACAAAGTAACTTTTTTGCATATTTAGTTGTAAACACATGCTACGTTCCATTAAAAAAAAACATGACCCCCAAGGTGAATATCAAGAGCATAGAAAGTATAGTTGATACTCACAGAAATTATTTGAGGAGTTAAAATTTAATCTAGGAACTCAACATTTGCTTGAGAGGGTTGCACAACTGCTGTGGGCCAGCAATGTTTTGCTCCTCTCATTTTTTGCTTTTTAAGACAAGAATGACAACAGCTGTTTTCCTGTGTCTGTTACAGTCTTGTGGCTTAAGTGTTTGGAGACAGATGATCTGTCTCTCATTTCACATTTCCACAAATAAAAGATATATGTTGTGTTCTATTTCCTGTATTTTCTAATATGATGTCAAGAGCCTCATCTGCACATGAATCTGGTGGAGATTAGAGTTTTATTCACTGTTGTAGTGGATTGAGTCTTTTGAAATTCTTGGCATAGCATGAGTACTTATTTTTGCAAGAGGAATATACTTACACCAATTTATTCTGAGAAAACATTGTGGTACACAGAATCTCACATAATCACAATGATGCCAACTTCCACAAGAGGTGTTGTCTGTGAAACTACAGTATCTGAGAGATGCCAAAATTTGGTAATAAAAGTAGAAAATAGTCCAGCATCCCAGTTTTCTTATCCAAGGACAAACTCATCCTCATCTCAGGGATGAGTCCTGGGGAAATAGGCAGGAATTTCTTACTTTCATACATAGACAACCTCACATAGTATTGAATTTAAGTCAGTAATGCCCTCTTGACTTTCCTCAGTGTCTGCAGTTAGTACAGCATTCACTGGTGATATTTCTCTGGAGCAGTACAATTCAGGTTCTGATATATATATATATATATATCACCATGTGACCTGATGAGGAAAGAGATGAAATGATCGTATCAGGTCATCATCCCAAATAGTATTCTTCCAAACATTTGCTAAGCCCCAGATCCCACTGTTTGACAGTGGAGGTCCAAGATGTTATTGAAGCTTGCTATCCAAGGACTGTGGGTGTTAAAAATTGCAATGTATTTTATTATCCTACTTACAGCATCTCCAATTCTTCTGCTACTGGCCTGATAGATGTCCCAAGTCTTATGCAGTATATGCCAGCAATGCTGCAAGACACTCATTAATAGTCATGTATTCAGATGGTGTATAAATAGCTTGACATTTACACACAAATATCTCAAACTAGAAGAGGAAAGCAGCCAGATTATCAGTTGTTTTTCTTTTTTGGTAGATGATTTTGTCATCACACCTCAGGCAATTTTGAATGAAACCAATCCTCAGTGTCATTATTATTCTACAAACCTCAAGCCCATACTCAGAGCTTTTCCATAATTCTTTTAATTCCTGTGACGATGATGAGAAAACCCTGCTGAGTACAGCAGATGAATGCTTTCAGTTTAACTAGTGAAGTCTCATAGTAGAGTTTAGAGTGTGGCTGTTGGTTCATATAGAATGTTTTACTTTTATTTCAGCATTTATTTGTCTCACAGTACCTTGTAGCATTTTGTCTGTTACAATTTCTAATGACGAACAGTAGTGCCAGCATTCTGCCCAATAAATTTCATCCCTGCCAAGATTTTTTCACTGTATTTTCAGACCAAATTCTAACATTGGATCGTCCAATTTTATTGCATGAACATTTTGTACCACTTTTACTAATCAAATACTTGCTCATATTGCTATTTTGTTTGCCATCTGAATCAAAGATGTCTGCATTTCCTTTGTCTGTATTGGTTGATTCTTGCTCCAGTTCACTGTCACAGGAATGTTGACTCACAGGACCAATGTCAAAGGCTTTATCATCTTCATCAACCATGCATGAATAAAGTGATGATTCACTTTTGACACCTCCAAAACTTGCAAATGTTATTTTTATGAGAATTGTACTAAATTGGGCTACTTTGTCAGAAAAAATAAAAATAAACTCACATTCAATTATGGCAAAGCACCAGTTTACATAGCGAAAGAATAGTGAAGGTGTATTTTATCCCCTCACAATGCTCAGGTAAACCTATACAAAATGTGTTAAATGGAGCATAAATGTGGGTGAAAATCACAGCTTGACACTTTTGCACATTGACACATACCATGCTGCTCATCATACCACATGGGCAAACACAAAGATTGCTTCTTATGTCCCCCAGGCCCAGCAGTTGAGATGCACATCCAAATACTGTTATGCAAAATTACACATTTATACTAGAAAAATATGAGATTTTTAAAAACCCAATGTTATGTCATGCAGTTAAAAAAAAGAAGTTCTATAAGAAGCTAAGTCTGGTTGGTGAAAAGAGGGAATGGATCAGTGTGTATTTTTCTCAGTCTAGTCCTTCCTTTCCTAGTCCTGATACTCGCCCATTTCATATATAGCATGGGAAAGAAAGCCAAACCAACCTCAGCAGTTGTGGCAATAAATAAATTAGTCAAGAAATAGCACCTGGGAGGTGGTGGTGGCATCTTCTAGGAGGTTCTAAATCAAAAGGAAAGGAGTAAATGTAAGGATCTCTATGAAAAAGGACTGAGGTTACAAAGAGAAGCAAGTTCCTGCTGTTGGTCTGTTCTGAGGTCAGAAAATGCCAGATAGTACTCTCCAGAAAAAGTACCTGCTTAGTTACTCTACTGGGCACAGAGGGATTGAGGACACTGATTATAAGAAGCAAAAACTCAGCAGTAAGAGAAAGTGTAGGACTCAGCCAAAGTAATGAGGATTCTGAGGAAGGAGCAACAGCAACTGCTACTCAACCCAGAGGCATGCAGAGCCCTGTCACTGCAGTAGGTCCTGGAAAATCTGGATCAGGGTAACCCCAATATTGTGTCCCTTGATTGTCTTCTTGCAGAGTGTATATGACCTGAGAGACTTGATATTAGACAAGGGAAGTACATGAAAGGAGTTGTCACAGGTGCTTCCAAGTTTTAAGGGAGCATTAAATAAGTTGTAGGGAACATATATAGCAGGGAATCATAAATATCAGAAGTGAAATTAATGAATCTGAAATTTAAAAATGCAATACAAAGAATCAATGAACTTAAGACCTGTTTTTTTGTAAAAATTTACAAAATAGATACACCATTAGGTAAACATGAGAAAGAGAGAGAGAGAGAAAGAGAGAGAGAGAGAGAATTCACATCTCTTTACTTATAAATGTAAAATGTTAAAGAACAGAAGATACCCACTGAAATTCCGTACATAGAACTACTATCAAAAATTATATTCCAGACTGCTTTCCAGTAACCAACTTGGTAGAGAGGCAGCAACTGGATCTGCCTCCATGTGCACTCCAGAAGTGATTGGAAGATACTGCCCACAGGTAACCACCCTGGGTTGGAAGGCAGAGGCAGGCCCTGTACCTTGCACACTCCAACAGCAATCGGGAGACACTGCCCATGAATAACCAACTCAGTAAGGAGGCAGCAGCTGGCCCTGCCTTGGCATGTATTCTAGAAGCCCTCCAGAAACTTCTCAGGTAACCAGCATGGGCTGGGAAAAACAGTAGGTGGTCGTGCACCAATGCACCCAATGGCCACCATTGGAATCCTGTAGCCAGTACTGGCCAGGAAAACCTAGGAGAACAAAACGGTCATAATCAGGAGAAATTGTAACTGACATGGGAGGTGTCTGGGACCCCACTACTTGCTTGTTTGGAAGAATCCAAGAAAATGCCAAGATAGAGAAGCAAAAGACAGACTGTGGACTCCAAACCAGGCAGAACAAGTCCAGGAGATAAAAACATGATGAGATTGGGAGTCACAAACCTGAAGTTTCTGAAGTGATGGCAACTGAAGTAAAGAGACAATTTCACGAGGATATAAATGAAATTAGAAAAGAAATACTAACTCGTGTAAAAGAAAAAACAAAAAACCTAATAAAATAATTGCTAAGCATCTCTAAAGAAGACATAGATTAAAAAATAGAGGAGCATGGGAAAATGAGGGAAACCATGAATGAACAATATAACAGAGATTTACAATACATGAAACACATTCAAAGAGATAACTAGGAAATTAAAAATGCCATTGAAAGCAGGCAAAAGTGCCTTCAAGAAACTGAAGATAGACTTGCAGGCCTGGAAGACAGGTGGGCAGCTTGCAATTGTGAAAGGAAAGATCTCTTAAAACTAATTATGAACCAAGAAATAAAAATTCAATGACTGCAAAACAACACAAAACAAAATAATTTAAGAATAATAGGTGTCGGTGAACAAGCAGGGTTCAACACAAAAGACATTAAAATTCTATTTACAGAAGTAATACCAGGAAACTTCCCAAACATGTGAAAAGGATGTGATATACAGATGCGAGGCTTTTAGAATTCCAGCTAGCCATAATCAAAATAAATCCACACCCAGACATAAAATAATCAATATCACAAAAATTCAACACAAGAACAGAATATTAAAAGCTGTTAGAGAAAAGAAGCACATCACCTATAAAGGAAAACCCATCAGAATCATGACAGACTTCTCAAGACAAACTATCAAGTCAAAAATAATTTGGAGTGTAGTGTTTCAAGTCCTGAGACCAATTTCCAACCAAGATTGATGTACCCTGCAAAACTATCTTTGAAAATTAATGGAGAAATAAGATACCTCCATGACAAAGAACAAATGAAGGAATTCATGACCATCAAACCAACCCTACAAAAAATACTGAAGGACATTGTAGAGAGAGATGAATAAAAGAAAACAGTTCCAGGAACAATAGCAGAAGAGGATCACTGAGTGGGGTAGACAATGGAATGGAGGAGTAATGTAGGCAGCAGATGGTGGGAAGATAGCATGGCAGAAATGAGCCAGTGCATGCTGGTCATAACAATTAATGCAGGTGGCCTCAATTCAGCAATAAAAAGAAGCACAAGCAGAATGGATCACGAGATAACCATCAATATGCTTTATTCAAGAAACACATTTATAAGATGGTGGAATAGTAGGCAGCAGAATAAAAAGCCTCTCTGAGAGAGAAACAGCCCAGATGCTAGAATATAGCATTCTGGAGAAGACCAGAAGGAAAGAAATGGATCCCCTCAACCCAGGAAGAAACTAAAGTGAGAGTTGAAGCTCACAGAGAAAATTTTTAAAAAAAGAAAGAAAAGAAAAAACTTAAATAGAAGGCATTAGCCAGATATGCCTTCACCTGTGCTGGTCTCATGATGTGAGAAGTGCCACTGGAATCCAGAAATGCAAGGTCACAGTGAAGGTGGGGGTTGGCAAACCTAAAGGCCTCAGCAGCAAGATGCAGTGGCAGAGGGGAACAGCAGACCAGAGAACTGCACAGGCTGGCAGTGAATGTGGGGGACTCAGTCCTCCTGCAGAAGTGAGCGATTGGCTGTGTGCCATTTTTGCACAGGGCAGGTAAACCTACAACCAAACTGCAGCCAGCTTCATTCACCCACTTCTAGTGCAGAGCAGATTGGTGAAAATTGCTTAAACTGAGTCCTGCCCCTATGCACAATCCAAGGTTTAGAGATTTCCCTAAAGCTATCCCTAACCAATCCCACCTATGTGGCACACACTAATGTGGTAATGACTCCCAGTGGTTAACCAGCTCAGAAGGGGGAGGTCAGCTTGCACCACCCCTGCTTATACTCCAGTAGTCACCAGCAGATTGGGGAAAGCAGAAATCCCTAGCCAGCATGCCTCAGAGTAACTGTAACCAATACAGGAAATGTCAGGGACCCCACTACACACTTGTGTGGAAGAAACCAAGAATACGACAAAAGGAAGAAACAAAAGGAAGTCTCTGGCCTCCAACTCAAGAAGTATTGGCCCAGGAGAAGTAAACACAGAAAATATCAGGAGTTGCACACCTACAGTTTCTGAAGCAACAACATCTGATATAAAGAAACAACTTTGTGAAACTATAAAAGAATGTAAAACAGGAACACTAATACAAGTAAAGGAAGATATAATAAAAATAATAAAAGATGCTAAGCATGTCTCAAGAAGATAGAGATGGAAGAATAGGGGAGCACAGGAAAAGGAGGAAAACCTTCAATGAAGAATATAAAAAAATTAGAATACATGAAACAGATTCAAAAAGATTACCGGGAAATTAAAAACTCCATGGAAAGCTGACAAAACTTCCTGAAAGAAACTAAAGATATACTATCAAACCTTGAAGACAGGTTTACAAGTTGTGATTACAAGAGGAAAGATCTCTTAAAACAACAAGGAACCAGGAAGTAATAATACAAAGGTTAGAAGATGACAAGAGGCTCTATAATGTAAGAATAAAAAATGTGACTGAAGAAGCAGGGGTAAACACAAATTAAATACAAAGGCTATTTCCAGAAATAATTAAAGAAAACTTCCCAAGCATACAAAAAAGAAATGATGTTCTGATAAATGAGGCATACAGAACTCTAGCCAGCTATAACCAAAATAGATCTATACCCAGATATATAAAAATCAGGATCCCAGAAATTCATCACAAGAACGGAATATTAAAAGCTATCAGAGAAAAGAAACAAATCACCTATAAAGGAAAACCCAACAGACTTCTCAACAAAAACTATTAAATCAAGAACTTGGACTGAAGCATTCCAAGTCCTGAAAGAAAATAACCTCCAACCCAGATTGATGTACCCTGAAAGACTATCTCTCAAAATTAATGGAGAAACAAGATACTTTCATGACAAAGAGGAACTGGGGGTGTTCATGACCACCAAACTAACCCTACAAAAGTACTGAAGGACATTCTATAGAGATAGAAAAAAAAACCATGGTTTCAGGAACAGTGGCAGATGGGGCTCACTGAACAAGGAAGACAGTGGAGTGAAGGAAAAAGCAGACAATCAACAGCAGATAAATAGCATGACAGAGATGCGGCAGAGAAGGTTGGCCATAATCACTAATATAGATGGCCTCGATACACTAATAAAAAGAAACACAGGCAGAGTGGATCAGGAGATAGGACCCATCAAGAAGCTCTGTATAAGAAATATAATGAAACTGAAAGAGGGTTTATAGAATGAAAGTCAAAGATGAGAAAATAATGATCTATGTGAGAGAGAACCAGAAAAACGTGGGGGTAGCTCACCCATCAACTGAAAATTGGTTGGAAAGACATAACACTTTTATGCAATGAAGAACTACTCAGCTATAAAGAAAGAAAACCTTGAAGTTCTTGTAGGTAAATGGATACAACTTGAAATCATGCTCAGGGGTAAAAAAAAGGTTCAGAATCACTTAGATAAATAGTGGGTTGCCTCCCTAATCTAAAACATAAAGGAGTTAGTGAGATACAAAATATACAATGCATCCTGTGAAACTGAAAGGGGAGGAATTGTCTAAAAAGGGAAGGCAGTGGCCATTGTTAATCTTGTATCATGATTTGAAACCCATATTGTTTTCATCGCTCTGTTTAGTTTGTTTATATTCTGTTTCAGTTTGTCTACTTGTACAACACTTGATGGCATGGACAGCTATTCCAAAGACAGCAGGATATACTATGATAACTGTTTTTAATTTCCTATTAACTTAATTTGAAATGCTGTATTGCTTTCACTGTCTTGTTTTGACTAATTTTATTTGAATCTGTTTTGTTTGATAGTATCAATCTGAGGATATAGGTAACTACTTTGAAGACAATAAGATTCACTATGATACCTACTCTGGTTTGACTATTATCTTCTCTTGAAATCCTATAATGTCTCCAATGTTTTGTTTTTATTGATTTTGTTCTGTTCTGTTCAATTTTATTATTCCTGATGATATCGGCAATTCTATTGACGGTAACAAGTGACATTGTGGTAACCATTGTTGATCACCTTGTATTATGGATTTAATCATGTATTATGTCTGTCCTTTTATTTTGACTGACTTCATTTTGTTTTCTCTCACTTGGTTTTATTCTCTTCAAAAGAAAAAAGAAACACATTTAATTCAAAAGGAAATTCACAGACTAAAAGTCAAAGGAGAGAAAACAATGCTCTTTGTGACAGGGAGCCACAAAAAAAGTAGAGGTAGCTTGCCCATCAACTGCAGAATGGATAAGAAAGATATGGCATTTCTATACAATGGAAAACTACCCATCTAGAAAGAATGATAACCCCAGGCTCTTGTAAGTAAATGGATAGAATTTCAGATCATGCTTATGGGTGAAAAGGTTCAGAATTAGAAGTTAGTGGAATCCAAAATGCACAATAGCTGTGTGAAAGTGAAATAGGAGGAGATTTCCATAGGGGAAAGGCAGAGGCCATTGTTAATTTATTATCCTATTTTGAAATCCTGTATTGTTTTCATTGTTCTATTTAGCTTGGTTTTATGGTTTTGTTTGATTTTATCATATTTGATGACATGGACAGCTATTTCAAAATTAACAAAATATAGTATAGTAGCCATTATTGATTTCCTATTATCTTGTTTCAAAACCTTGTATTGCTTTACTTGTTTGCTTTTGATTGATTTTATTCTATTTTTGTTTGATTGTATTATGTCTGATGGTAAAAGCAGCTACTTTGAAGATAACGAGATGTATTATGGTGGCCACTGTTGTATTCTTGTTGTCTTGTTTTTAAGTCCTGTATTCCTATCATTGTTTTCTTTATATTAGTTTTAGTGCATTCTGTTTTGTTTGGTTTTATTCATCCTGATGGTATGGGTAGCTATTTTGAAGATAACAAGAGACATTTCCTTGTATCTTGTTTTGAAGACTTGCACCATGTTCATTGACTAGAATATTCATGTTTGATTGACTATTCTATTTTGTTTTGTTTGATTTTATTATGTCTGATTCTATAAATATCTACTTTGAAGATAACAAGATACATTATGGTAGCCACTATTGTATTCCTATTGCTTTGTTTTGAAATCTTGCATTTCTTTCATTGTTTTGTTTTGATTGGTTTTATACTGTCCTGTTTTGTTTGATTTTATTGTGCCTGATAACATAGGTAGTTATTTTGAAGATAGCAAGAGGCATCACGGTAGACATTGTTGATTTCCTTTTATTTTGTTTTGAAGTCTTATATCACATTCATTATTTTGTTTTGATTATTTCTATTCTGTTTTATTTATTTCAGTTTTATTCTCTTCAAAACAAAACAATAAAAAAATTATATTCCAAAAAATTGAAACATGTTGAATAAATAGACAGCTTCCTGGACTCATGTGAATTACCATTACTGAATCAAGAATCATAAAAATCTTAATTCACTAAAAAGCAATGAAATTGGTCAGCAACAAAAAATCTAATAATTAATAAATGTCCAGGACCTGATGGATTCACTGGTGAATTTTCAAAAGACCTTTAAAGAGGTGCTCCCCAAATTGGGCAATAAAATTGAAAAACATTATACCTCAGTGTCTTCAACATACAATCTCTTGTCTCTTCTGGTTGTCCACTTCCTGAGGTGTATCCAAATATCTGTCTGGACTGACCCAGAGAGATGAGGTATTGATTGAAGTTGATGCTTCAAATAATATACTACAGTGAGTGCCTAAGCTACCACTTAACCATACGAAGGCTGCATGTGATGACTGTTGAACTAAGCAATATCTGCGGGGGATAGATCAAAAAATGCATCTCGTGTCAGTTCTGCAGGGTCAAGCTGAAGAGATAGCTAAATTTCTTCTGATATCTCAAGGAAATAAAAATTTCATTAAAGTAAATAGTAGTTTTATCAGATAAGAAGAAACCTTAGTTTTGACCGATGTAGGTAAAATATATCTAAAGTGAAAAGAAATCACATACACACATGTGATCTTAAATTACATGACAGCTTTAGGAGAACGCAAATAGAGACATTCAAAAGTGACACTCATTTAGTACAACATGAAATTTATTTGGAAAGATATTTTATAGAGGCCAACTTAGGTCTGTAGAATAAATCTTGGACAATTTGAGAATAAAAGGACTATTATAGAAGATCATCTGCACCAGTTACTTTGGAATAAAGGGTCTTCATGGGACTGTGCATGAACACTTTTATCAAAGTTGGGAAACAGCTGGGAACAGGTACCCACAGGTAGGATAACTTTAAGACATCCTTTCTCTTCTCAGAAGATCATGGACTTTGGTGTGAGGTAATAATCCCTGATCCATAGACAAAGTATTCCCAGGCCATAAGAGTATCCAAGATAAGGACTCTGATTTATGACTTATGTTTCTGTCTTATGAATGACAGAACTCTCAATCTCAGAATATAGGTAACCTGAAATCTTCACCTATAGTGTCATTCCAGAGTTATTTGGATTTGTATATGTAGTATCACTTCAATTCTTTTTGTTTGTTTGTTTTTTTCTTCTTGTTGATCACTAGTTAGTGAGTTTTTATCTCATGGGTAGCATATCAGGTTAGAAAAGAGGACAGGACCAGAAACTAGAATGTATACATAGTACTAAAGGAATACTGGTACAGTTGGAACTCTCATATGTTTCAATTAACCTTTGAACTAAATTATTTGCACATCAAGATAGAAGTGGTCAGTATTTCCACATTGTCCTTTTGTTTCATAAGTCTAAGGAAAGTGAATCTCATGGCTGTATGGAAGCCTTTGGTCAACATAGGAGTCAGTGCTTATAGGGTACTAGACTGCTGGGTGAAGACAAAGTCCATCCACTGAAAAACACAGAAATACAACAAAAGCCCACTACTGTTTTCAGCTCAGTGTTTATCTGGCAAGCATCACCTGAAGTGGTATTCCACTTTTCCTTTATGCGCTTTGAGTTAGGGGAGAGTTTGGCTGATGCAAGCCTCATATCACATAAAGTCAGCAGAAGAGTGAAAACCTTTGTCATACACTCTCATGATTGCTAGTCACATAGGGATAATTCTTTGTAATTCTATCTTTTTTGGAATAGATGGTCTTATTGCCTACAGAGCAGAAAATAAATTCCTTAAAAAGCATCATCAGAGGTCTCCTAGGGGTTTGCCCATTTGTAGCAGCATTTGTAAGCCAGTTTTCATAGATGAATGAAAGGTTTTATACATTCTTTCTCAACTGTCTCAGGGAGATGATACCACTTTTGGGCAGGGCAGTAGTAGCTATCAAAAGGTGGGTACTAAAGCTCAGTCAGTAGCATAGGCAAAGACTTTGAGTGAGGACTTAAGGAAATAGTGATGTAAGAAAATACTGTCTGAAGGGGGCCCTGTTTTGTTCTGCTGAGGACTGTGGTAATCCTTGGGAAAACTAGTCAAACTGTGATATTTCAATTGCTGCTCAGTAAATGTATGTTGATAAAGGTTTTGCTCTGAGTACTTGACATTATATCCCAAACATTTCTATTTCTCAATACTTGGAACCACAATGAAGTTGATGAGAACAAACTTTCCAGAACAGAACAGTCTCCACAGAGCTCTGTCATGCTATCACATTGTAGAAAGTTGAAATAAAAATGGTGGCATTTGATTGTGATCTGTTTTTCCTAAGTAGTTACAGTGACACAGTTAATTAGTATAAGTTAGCAACATTAATTCACCAGAGAGTAGTAGTCTCATATGTTGGGAAGATCTATGGTGTTGACCTTGACAAAGGATATTATTGACTATCCTTCTGAGCATATGCAAGACATGGCATATTGGCCTCAGTCTTATCTATATTCCTAATTTATAGGCTGCACACAGTGATGGACACCTCTGCAAAAACTTCCAGCTATGTTTGCGTGAGGCTTTGAGAGGACATCTAGATACAAATCATAACATATGGGATCTTAAAAAATGATAGAATTTTAACGAAAATTAACAAAGAAATCTGGACTTTCTTACCTGTTGACCGCAGAATGTCTGAAAATACACAAGTAGGATATTTAGTTTCCTTAGTTGAGTAACAGCTCATCTTCATCAGAGGTAGAAATTTTATAACTAATAAGTAAATCCAAATTATTGGAGTGTGCAAATAATTGAAAAAAAATGTGTCAGATGTGTTATAATTAACCTGTTTATGTCGAAGATTGAAAGTTTTTGAATTTTTGCACAAAATTCATCTATGTTACCTACAGAAAAGTTCAAGGAAGCAGAATTTGAAGAGAAAAAAATTTCACTATATTCCATTGTTATGCATATTCCAAAAATGGGAAACTAGGCATTGGGTAGTTAGTGTGGAATCTGTGGAAAATATATCAGTATTTATACAATAATATTGTCCTTTATAAAATCTTACACAAACAGAGTAACATACTAAGTAAAGTTAATTTTTATGATTTAAATTTTTTTCAATCACGATGATGACATGGAAATTGACTGAAGTTGTTGCCTGTACCATGTGTATGTTCTTTTCAGTTATGGCGTTCTATGTTCTTAGAATCATATATTTCCTTTTCCTTTTCTGCTTAGTGGTAATGGGGAGCAAAGCAAATGATGTTCTCCATATAAGTTGCTACTTGGCTATGTTTATTTATTTATTTCTATTCTGACAGGTTTTTGCAAAGCTGCTCATGCCAGTGTGGAAATTGTCATCCTCTTATCAAAGCCTCCTGAGTTGCAGGGGCTACAGTTATGCACTACAGCTTCTGACTAATGTTCTTTTATTTATTAATTCAGATGAGGATATTTGGTTTTCTTTCAGCATTTGTGCTGTGAATACCCATATGCATTGTATGCGTGTGTGTGTGGGCACACGTGCCAGTGCAAGATTTCCTTTCTCTTACAAAACATACAACGGGGACATATGTGCAGTAAGTACATGTTCACTTTCTTAAAATTTAAAATATTTTTGACAGGACCTAGGTATTTTTCATTTACCCTATGAATATATGAGAGATCTGTCTTCTCCATACTTTCTCTAGAGCTTGGCATTTCTAGTACTTTTTGAAACTGTTCTATAGATATGTAATGTAAACTCAGAGTGTTTTAATTTTCATTTCCTTGCAGAAACTTTTCTACATCATTAGTGGAATTGTAAACCAGTATGAACAGGATGCAGAATTCTCAAAAAATTAACAAGAGAAATTCCACTAGACCCAGAGATCCCTTTCATGATTATATCTCCAACTGAGTTAAAGACATCATACCGTAGTGATACACGCATACTTATATTTTTAGTAGTACAGTTCACAATAGCTAAGCTCAGGAAACAGAACAGATACTTCCCAACTGAAAAATTGATACAGAAAGTGTGTTATATATACACAATGAGATATTGTTCATTCAAAATGAAGAATGAAATCATATCAGTTACCAAAAAAAGTATGGATCTTGGGACCAAAATGTTAAATGAAAGAAATCACACACAGAATGCTAAATATCTAATGGTTTATCTTACAAGAGCAATCAGAAAAGTCATGGAGAGATGGTAGGAAATAGAAAGGCAAATTTTTGACTTGAACAAAAGGATAAAGGAGATGGAAAAGGATAGATAAGTAAAAGGATGGACAATTGTCATGCTATAAATGAACTGATTCTCCCAAGAGAATGTAACTTTTATGTATAGCAAACATATACTAGTGAAAAATAATAGTGTTTAACACATTTATCTTTTCTTTTAGCATCCAGTTGTTATGTTTGGAAAATGTGTGTTTAAGTCTTATGCCAATTTGTATGAATATTCTTTGTTTCTTACTGTTGAAATTAGAGTACTTTTTAATTCAGAAAGCAATCACTACTCAGATAAATATTTTGCAAATATTTTCTCTGTCTGTACCATACAATTTCCTTCTTTTTCAAGGCCTTTCCCATAGCAAATGTTTTTAATTGTGATTAATCCTAATATAGGAAAGCTTCATTTCGTGTTTGTAAAATCAGAAGTAAGCACTATTAACAAAGGAGCAGAAAATCATGGCATGTGGATAGAGAAAGTCTGTAGACTACAGATGAGCACAGTAACAGGATATGTTAGAAGAAATATTATAAAGTTTTCATGGTAATTCCAAGAATAGTTAGGTTCTATGGGAATAAGGATTCACAGAAGAAACTTCAAACCATGTGCATCAGCCAGTACAAATGAAGCCATACCAGAAAAGTGCATGAAAATTTGGTTTCTTGAGGCAATATGAATACACAGGATGTAGGATCTACCTTAAGTATCTTAGTGGGTGAAAACTGACATTTCAGTATTATTTTATTACAATATTAATAATGGTCTAGAAATAGAGAATATCAGAGTATATTACATGTACAAAGGCTAAACATTTGCTAGTTAAAATTTAAGAAAATATAAAACATGTAAGTACATAAAAGTATTCTTGGTTTTATTTCACTCGTATATGTTCATGTAAAACTTATACTGTGAATGACTTATTTTTCTGTTAGTACATGCTTGTAGTATAAGAACTTTACATTCATCTTGAGAACTAAGCATATGTACATAATGTAGTTTCTTCTTTTGAAATTTCTTTCCCTTTTCCATTCACTTCTTTCCCTCTTCTTCTAGATCCCATTTTCATTCTTATTAATATTAGCAATATTAGTTCCTCTCTGTGACATACAATGCTTACATTCATTGGGGTTCTTAGAATCCTATACAAGGCATATCTTAATTTTACATTCTTCCCCTTTCCCTTTTCCTTCCCATTCCCCTCAAAAATAAGACTCACCACACTGAGCACTACCATATTAGATAATAGAGGATAAACAATTCCAAGGCTTGCAAAATCTTGCCTAATGTACTTTCTATGTAGTAATTAAAACTTTAGGAACAGAGTGCCTTTAAGAAGTTAATTTTAGTGGGTAAAAGAGAGGAAATTACCAGCAAATTTGGTCTCTAACATCCCATCTTCTATCCAAGGGCTTCTGCCTCATGTTACAGCTTCCCCACAGCTCTAAGATTCTGACTAAATTTTTACAAATATTAGACAATGATATTAAAGCATGAAGGGAGATATCATTGCCCAACTAAACTAATCAGAGAGAAAGAATCTCAAATATATACTGCTGTATATGAAATCTGAAAGGATTTCATTTTCTCCTAAAAAGGCAGAGGGATGAAGAGGCCTATGGTTCCCAGGACTGTCATAGCTAGATGTGAGAAGAATCTGAAAGGTTTTTAGGTTGATTTTTCAGATTAAGAAGAGCTCCATCATTTCTTCTCACTGATTTGAAGATATTCTCCAGACCTGCCTGCTTTAGAAACACCTAGCACTTTTTTCAGCCTTCAAAAAGCCATATTCACCATCACTGTAGATGCAGGTGTTGTTTTTTGCACAAGAACTAATGAAGGTGTTAACAGAGCCAGCTTTGAAATGAGTACTTGTACAGACAGCAACTAAGAAAGACATTTATTTGGTATAGCTTTGATTGCCCTCTCATCATCTTTTTTTCCTTTTTACTCCTTCTTTCCAACACTTTTAACCAATCCCTCCTTTCTTCCTTCCTTCCTTCCTTCCTTCCTTCCTTCCTTCCTTCCTTTCTTCCTTCCTTCCTTCCTTCCTTTCCTCCTTCTTTCCTTTTTCAGTACAAAAGATTGAACCTCTGGCTTTTTCACTGACCTATATTCCCAGTCCTTTTATTATTTTTTATTTTGAGGTAGGGCCTTGCTAAATTGCTTTTGTGTGTGAACTGAACTCTGAATTGG
Source organism: Dolichotis patagonum (assembly GCA_004027295.1). Taxonomy (NCBI): domain Eukaryota; kingdom Metazoa; phylum Chordata; class Mammalia; order Rodentia; family Caviidae; genus Dolichotis; species Dolichotis patagonum. Next base: position 193 of record PVJX010022191.1, on the reverse strand, counting down.
AACCCTCTTATTGCAGTCTATGAGAATGCTAGAGTTACAGGTGGACTTCACGTTCTTATTCTTGTGAATGCTTCAAAAATAAGCTTATGGATGATTTGACTATGGATTTACTACTTTATGTCATACTTAAATGCAGAAGATTTGGAAGTCCATATAATGAATACAAAATTCTGTATTACTTTGCAATCTGTAA
>PVJX010022190.1:11823-30947 GCA_004027295.1 Dolichotis patagonum | reverse complement strand
ACCCAGGCCTCCCTGTGACCCAGGCCTCCCTGTGACCCAGGCCTCCCTTTTCATTTTCACTCTTGCCCCGCCAGCTCTCTCCTGGTTCCTCGTGAATCACTGCTGTCTCCTCGTGACCGTCAGACTGGCATGACTGAGGCCCCCAGGCAGGTTTAAACCCCACGCTCAGCAGTCCCCACGCATCGACTGTGGCCAACTGTGTCAGGGCTCTGAGGGTCTGTTGTCCCCCTGGGGGATTCTGCCTTCCTGCCCGTTGGTGATGGGCTTGGCGTTGTGGTTTAGAAACTCAACAGCGATCAGAGGAGGGGCCTTGGCGGTGAGGGTCGCGGGAGCTTTGACCCCTGAGCAGGCTCACCCACTCACGGATTCGTAGCTTCCCAGGCTGATGGGACATGGGGCAGATGTCAAGCCCCCGGGAGGTCTCTAGGAGCGTGCCCTTGTAGGTAGATGTCATCCCTGGCCGCTTCTCCCCCTCTGCTTGCTGGTCATGAGGTGAGTAGTTTTGTGCCACCGTGTGCCTCCTGCTCTGATGCTTCCGCCTCACCACGGGCCTAAAAGCAGTGGGCCCGTGGCCATGGACTGACCCCTCTCCAGCCATGAGCCAAAATGAACCCTTCCTTCCTGATGCCGTTTTTCTCAGGCATTTCCTCAAGGTAACCTAACCCTAACACGCGTGGCCAGAAGACTAGGATGTGGGGAAAGGGTTCGGAAATGACGGGGTCGTTTCTGAGCAGAGGCTGTAAGAACCAGCGCCTGGTTCACTGTGCTCTCGTGTTTTGCGTGGGAGTCTGTTCTCTTTCTTCTATGACGACGGGTAATTCAGCTAGCGGGTGCCCCACCACCCAGAGGTCAAAGCAGAGAGGACAGGAGGCACAGCCGTAGTGACCCAAGATGGGCAAGTAGCAAGAAGCGAGCCTCTCTTGTTATATCCGTAAACTTTCGGGGACGCTGGTCACTGCAGCCTAACCTGGTTCCTGCCGGCTGATACACCAACGGTGGGAACTGGATTCAAGGACTAGCAACTGGCTGGGTCTGTTAAAGGGGCACAGCGGTTAAATTTCAGAGCACAGTATGCTACAACCACGCGTCCTCTGTTTGCGTGTCCAGTCCTCCAGTGATGAAGAGACCGACCGACCGCAAACGCCTAGGTACCCTGGGGCCCACAGCCCAGCTCTCTAGCCCGTCTAGTTCTTCACGCCCAAAGTGAAAAACCCCAGACACAAACACCCGTGTCAGGGGGTGACAGGGCTGTTCTAGGTGCCCGGTGCCGTGCTGGGCTCCCACCGGCCCCCGGCCACTGGCAACTGCTTACTTCCTGCCCAAGCTCAGCGTGGCACCAAGAAGGCTCCAGTGCCCATCAAGTGCCCATCAGGTGCTTCAGACCCAGCCCAGAGGAGCCCCTCCCTCCCCTCCGCACCCCTTGGTCCCTGTTCCCACCTCTGCTTGCTTCCTTTCCTGTCAGGGAGGTTAACATGGAACCCCCATCCCCAGGGAAGTGAAGAGGTGCTGGCTCCAGCCCTGCCCAGCGCGGCTAGGGGACTTTGCTGTGAGCAACTGTGTGACAGAGGTGGAAGAGGGGGATGCAGAGCAAGCAGGCTGTCCCTGGAGAAAACACTCACCCTCTCACCCACCCACTCCCTCAAATAAGGTCCATCCTGTGGGCCCTGACCCCCTATGGCCGGGTCGTACACCTGGACACGTACATAGCAGGAAGAAGGCACAGGGTGCGCGTGAGCAGGTCGCAGCCGGCGGGCCTTGGCGGCACCTTCTCTCCAGCCTGGCTTAGCCTGCAGAACTGCAAGGGGCGGGGTCCGCTGGCCGGGCGGCGTGATGCCGGCCGCTGTGCACTAGGCAGCTCCGGCAAGAGCCAGGGGACACAGCAGGGAGCGTGAGGCGTGGCGAGGGCCACAGGGGCCGTGCTGGGGCAGCTGGGTAGGAGCATCTGATCTGAGCCAGGGCGCAGGACGCCACCATCGGTCACTACTCTGTGTCATACCATCACCACCTGTACCATAGGCTTAGTGTCTATTATGACAGGAGTACAACGTCTGAATCTGAACATGAAATGAGCTCGATTAAATTTATATATTGTCCTGAGCTCAAGTTCTCATTATTTAATTTGGGTGGCAAGATACACATGAAAATAGTATAAGAATATAATGAACATTCACCAAAAGACAGCAGCTTGGACCATGTAATTTCTCCTTTTCCCGAGAGTTTCCTGCTTCTGTGATGCCCTTGGGTTTTTCTGGCAGATGCTGCCCTGAGCTTCAGCACTACCATGGATTTTCTGAGATGTGAATGGATAGTGGAGACGCAACAGTGCTGGCAAGGTCATTGTATCAGTTGGCTAGCGCTGCGTAACAAACACTCGCAAACATAAACAGTGTTGGCCAAACTTGCTGGTCTCCACTGACCTAATCTTCCCCGGGGGAACAGCTGTTCCAGTTTTCCCAGGATGGAGGGTGTTTCTGGGACTTTCCATTTTAAAACAGAGCTGTTTTGAACAAACCCGGAGGTTTTCTTGTGCCTAAAATCCCCATCGCTGACTTTCATACCTCTGCCCCAATTCTTTCCGCACTTGGTTATATTTTTCCACTCTTTACCCTCAGCTAATGGAAATGGATTTTAAAATAGACTCACATACTGCAGGAAACGTCTTGATCCTAGGAAAAAGCAGAGTGGGGCACTTCTGGGGGGCCTCAGGCGTACTCACCTGCGACAGGATGGAGGGGCCTCAGTGGCCACTGCTGGGCTCGGCCGCCCCCTGGCGGGCGTTTCCAATAACAGTAATGTTCTGTTCTAGCAGAGAGAAGGCCTTGAATAAACAGCTTTCCTGACGCCCCCTCCTGGCGATGTCTGCACAGGAAATCTGTAGGGTGGGGAGGAGAAGGAGGAAGACGGATCTGCTCCCCAGGAGGTGCCCTGGGCAACACCCTGTGGGGGCTCCCTGCTCGCCAGGGGAGGGGCTCCCCTTTCCTCTCACCCTGAGGTCCCCTCTGCTGTCTCCTTCAAGCTGCAGCCCAGCCCAGAGTGGGTCTGTGGTGCAGCCCTTCCTGGCACCCAAGGTTTGGAGCTCAGCACCGTGGGGAAAAGAAAGAAAATAAAAAGCCAAGAAGTGGGGCTCCCGGGGGAACGGCATTCCCAGCGCTCACCAGGCTTCATCATGCAGAGAGCACAGTGCCTGGCGATGCAGTCTGCACGTCCTCGAGACCTTGCATGTCACCTGTCAGGAGCCCGGCCGAGGCCACCTCTGTGTCCCCCACACCCTGCCAGCGTTTGAAGCAGACAAACTCAGCAAGCACTCCCGCACCCTCGTGGGGCCCGGAAGGGAAACACAGATGTCACACCAACCCGCCGTCTGGACAGCTGAGTGGACCCTCGAAGCCGGGCCCAGGGATCTGGTTTCAGCCTGGCAGGGACAGGTCTCCCACGTCCGCCAGGGTCCCAGAGGATGCGACACGACCAGTAGGAGTGCAGGTCCGCTGTTCGCCGGAACCCTGTCCCTGCTGTGGATTCCCCAGCCCCATCGCTGGCCACGGACCATGTCCACACGGGTCTCTCTCATCCCTTTATCTCTGGCCGCTCCTCCAGCTGGGCGATGCGTGAGGTGCGCTCTGGGAGACCCCCAGGTTTTCGGAGACGAAAAATAGTCCAGTATCAGCCCCTCCACAGGGTTTGGCCTAGTCGGGGAGATCGTCGGAACTTCACAGCAGCTGACCCCCAAGAAATCTTTCCCACGGGGACCCTGCCCGGCGTTTCCTTGGCTAAGCCTGGGTCACGTGCTCACCCCACGGACCAATCACTTTCCTGACCTGGTCCCCAGCAAGCCAGGATGAAGGGCAGAGAGGGTGCCGGGAGGTGGCACGGGTGGAGAGCCGGGTGGAGGCCACCCTGGTGTCAGGGACCAGAGTTCCTGCTGTGTCCCGGGAGACCCAGGCAGGCTAGAGTCCCAGGGTCACGGATGATGCTCCGCTGACCACTGAGCTTCGTGTGAACTTCTCAAGCAGAGGACGGACGAGAAGAGATGTCTCTTCAAGAAAAGGAAACCCAGGGAGCTGCGTTGGGAAGGACGCTTACTGCAGGGGACACAGCGGGGCTGCACGGGCATCGAGCATCCCCACGGCCACTCACACCAAGTGCTGTCACCAGCAGGAAGTGGCTGCCTGCTGACCTCCCTCGGGGACCATGGGCGCCTAAGAAATAATCATCATTTCCTCGTTGGAAATGCAGTGCTCTCCGCCTGCAGGCTGTGGGTGTGAGTATGTCCCCACCCTCTTGAGAGGGGACAGGAGCCAGCCTTTCTCCCCGCCCCTCAAAGGTGTCCCAGGGCTCTGCACCGCAGGTCCCAAGCAGGAAGAGAATGAACAGGGGACAGCGGGGTCCCTCGGGAATTGGACTCTGAGACCAGAGACTCAGGCACTTGAAGGGGTCATGGAAACTTGGTAACAGCGAATCCAATGTCACCCCTTGATCACAGTGTCCCCACACCCACAGGAAACATGTCCAGGACCCCTGGTCAGTGCTGAAACCACAGATGGTACCGAACCACACGTGTACTGCTTTTTCTTCCCTATTGTCACCTTGGCAAGCTTAACTAAATAAGCGAGGCCCGGTAAGAGACCAACACCTACCTCTCACGGTAAAACAGCGGTTAGGACAGTATACGTGGAAGACGGCCACCTGTCAGGACCCTCACACTCTGGGCCATCCCTAGCATGGGGGTCACCTGAACATCGGCGCTGGGGTGCAGTGACAGCCGCTGTGGCGGCCACTCAGCAGTGGGGAGGCCAGGACACAGGACCCTCATACCTCGAGACTCCATCTCACTCACTGTTCAGCCTGGCGTACAGCTCACGACCTAGGAATTCTTGCTTTCTGGAATTTTCCACATATCTTTAGCCACAATTACTGTGGGTAACTAAACCCAGGGAAAGCAAAACGGAGAAGCGGGGCAGCTGCGATCCCTCCTTCCTGTGCCCCCCAAATCCCCAAGTACCAGCTGGCTCAGGAGGCCTGGGGGCCCCGAGCGCTCAGCCCGGACTCGAGCCCACAGGCGACTGCCAGCTCCGCTCTGGTTCCGGGGACCAGGGATCGGAGACCGGAGACAGGAGCACACACGGCACCCACTCTGCCAGTCCCCCACTCTGCGTGATCCCTTCCGCAGCCCTCGGCCCTGCCAGAGCACCGGGGTCCCCTTTCTGTCCACACCTCCTTTCTCGGCACTGCTGGCTCCCCACACCCGAGCTGATATTTAGTTTTGCTGAGCAAAACAAATCGGGGCACACGGGGGCTGTGGTGCTGTCCCCTCTTGTGCTGCCTGAGGCCGGGCCCTTTGTTTGGGAGAGACACTGTCGGCCACGCGGGCCCATCCTGGTCCCTGGGGAGGAGCTGGCGGCAGGAGGCAGGAAAAAGCTGGCACTTGGTGAATGGGGCCGGCGGGTTCCTCTCACATCGTGGTCACACGTGTGCTTCCGTCCTCCCTGTTCTGAGGGTCCAGTTGGAAGTAACGGCCTGGCAGTGTGCGTCTCTCCAGGAACGGCCGTGCACACCGAGAGCCCGCGGCAGTCCCAGCTGGCAGGGTGCTCCGGGTCTGTGAGCAGAGGTGGGTGCTGCCAACGCCCTGCAGACTCACCCAGGGTGCTGGCCAGACACGGACGAAGGCGTGGCTGCGCTTAGTCTGGCCTCAGTGGTCTGCTCCATGACACAAGTAAAGGCTTTGGGGTGACCGTCAGCTTTTGGGATCCAGACAGTGGCGCTGGCCTGGGGACAGGGCTCTGGCGGCCTCCTGGGTCCCGGGGCCTGGCCATCGCAGACCCTGTCCAGCGCCTTTATCTAACGCACAGTGGTCTGCATTTTCAGGCAGCCGGGTCCTATGTCTCTGCCTGGGAAATAAACAGCCTCGCCAGGGGACCGGGCTCACAATGTGGAGGGGAACACGTGACGCTTCTGCGTGGTCATCACTGGCAGTGGAGGCCCAGGAGGCTGGGGAGCATGGGGGTTCTGTTTAATTGCATGCACTTGATTGGCGTGAGAGCCACGCAGGGGCGCCTCGGCGCATCTGGGTAGGTCACGGGGTGTGACCCTGGGCCTGTGTCTGACCCCGGGCCCTGTCCTCTCTGACACTGTTCCACTGCTGTATTTCCAGGCTGCCAGGAACTGAGCACCCTCCGTTCCCGCCGCCATGATGCTCCTGCCTTGGACCCCGTAGACCATGAACTGAACCTCATGAAACCATGAATCACGTTACCCGCACCTCCCACCCCAGCCATTGCCCCACTGTGAGCTGTGGGTGTCCCGTAGATATGGTGTCCCAGGGCCTGGAAAGGGACTAACACTGGAGGCTCCTGGATTTACCCCACGTTGCTGGCAGGGCAGCTTGTCTGTGACTGTATAATGGTCAGCTTTCCTTGACTGTGATAGATACTTGAGATTAATCAATTTAACCAGAAAGATTCATGTTGGCTCATGGTTTCAGCAGCCGCTAGCCCTGTGGCTTTGGGGCAGTGGCAGCGCTGTACATTGGGGGCCAAGTGCCATGGCAGAGGAAGCCTGCTCGTGTGGCAGCCAGGAAGCTCCGGGAGGGGCAGGAAGTGACCGGGGTGGGGGTCACACCCCACTGACCTTACTTCCTCCCCAACCCTCCCAGGAGTGTCACAGCCAGCCTTCAGGGGCCCTCACAGTCCAGACTGCAGCCTTAGGGCAGTGTCCACACTCGTACCTGCTGGGCCTGCTTGGAGCAGTAGAAACCCCTGCTGACCCTGGCCGGGGAACGACGGTGGGAAAGGAGACTCCAGCTCGGCTGCCCCCGCCCAGCTCCCATGGCCTCTTGGGAGACACCTGCGTCTACAGGAAGAGCCCAGCGCAGGGAGAAGGCACAACGCACCTCAACCTCGTGACCCTGGAGCCACTGCGGAGGACCTGACAGGTGGGTGCTGCCGGGGAGAGAGACTTCGTTCACCCGCAGCCAAAAATCCAACGTTCACTCCTTGGTCCTGGTGGCTAAGACAGATTAACAGGCGCCAGAGCAGAAGAAACTCAGGAGTGAGGGTCCCACACTGACGGCCAGCTCTCACTCCCACCCTGCTGGAGCCGGGTGACTCACTGTGGGGATAGGAAAGTCCCCCCGGTTCCCAGGGTGACGCGTCCCTCCTGTGGACACGCAGGTGTCCCCATGACAGCCCAGCAGCTGAGGTGCAGGATGCGAGCTGAGGTCCCTCCACCCTTTCTCAACTCCCCAGGGGACTCCCTCAGAGCTGCTGAGTGAGCGGGTGACAGAAGCTGCCGGCTTCCCAGCCTGCTCCCGGGCAGACCGAAGACAGACCCACATCCTCGGTGGGCATTTCCTGCTTCTGACATCTGTGGGCTGACCTGGCAAAGAGGATGCCACCTGGAAACACAGGTGGCCGGCAAGTGTGCTGGGAGTGAACATGGAGACTAAAGTCACCCAGCCAGCCCCAGATGGCACTGGGTTCAAATCTGACCCTTCCTGAGGAAAAGAGGGTAGAAAGGGAACACGCATGGTTCCAAGGAGGTACGTGTGCCATGAACTGTTTATGTGAACTAGTGGGGTTCACGTGAATCTGCCAGTTCACTGGGGACCTCTCTGCCACCATCAGTACCGCTGTATTCAGTGGACCAAACAAGACAAAACAAAACAAAACTTTTTTCATCTCATGTCAGAAATCTGTTGTAAGTTATCATCACTATTTCTTTCAGCAAAGGTGCACACATACTCCCTAGTTTAATGTGTCCCACTTTAAGTACTGAAATTTGCATGTGTGTGTGTGCATGTGTTTTTGTGTACACGTGTGTGCGTGGTCCCAGCGACTGAACCCAGGGCCTGTGTGCTGTGACACACCTCCAGCCCATTTTTCTTTTTTGAGACGAGGTCTCACTAAGCCATTACCTTGCCCAGGCTGAGCTCTAAATTTCCATTCTCCTGCCTCAGCCTCCCGGTGAGCTGGAGTTTCGGGTATGTCCAGCCTCACACACATTCTCCCCGTCCCCACCTAACATTTCTCTTTGTGAAAGTGCTAACTAATCCCGGGCAAGACCAAGACTCTCTCCTGGGCCTAATGTGTGGCCCCTGTGAGCCTCCACCTTGGCCCTGACTTCCGCTGGTCTGGCCTGGCTGTAGCGAGAATGCCCGGCCTTGAAATGTGACCCCTCCACCCTGTCTCAGCAATTTCCCCTCAGTGGCTCCTTGGCTACAAATCCCCAGCTGTGTTTTTGCTGCGCAGCACTGAGCCCCATGGCTTCCCCTGTGGAGGCCATGGTGACCCCATCACCACCAGAGTCCTCAGCTTGACCTCTCCAAGTGTCACAACAATTTCTTCTTTGCCAGCCAGAACCTGCCAATGACACAAGCTGAACCCCCCTACGGGGGTGACACAACATTCGAACAGCTCGAAGGTATCTGAACACAAAGCGAACTTGAAAATAAGAGCACTCCGAGGACATTCTAGAACATCCCTTCCCTCCGCTCCCCAGGCGGTCAGGTCCACCCCGTCAGGATTCAGGGGTGATCCTCAGTCACCTCCCAGTGTCACCCCCCAGCCAGTTCCCTGTCCTCGCTCTGCTCTCCGAGTCACCCCCGTGGCCAGGACACAGTGAGCGCCCCCAATTTCCCTGACTCCGTGTATTGCAGAACCTTTGGCGCCTCCACCCTGCTCTTCACACCGCGGCTTCCTGCAGGCGCCCCTGAACCCCGCGGTCGCCCCCGGCTTCCGAGCGCCATGCACGCGGGTCCCCCGAGCAGGGAATGACCGGGCTCTCCGCCCCGGCGCCCCACGGAAACCCGCGGGTGGCGGTGAGCGAACGAGCGCGCGTCCCGCCGAATCCCACAGAACGGCCCCGGGTGCGGGTCCCCAAGCCTTGCTTTCTGGAACGTTCGGCTCCGCGGCCCGGCGGGGATCTCGCCGTGTGCGGCGCGCCGGTGCCCCCTGGTGGCCGAGCCGAGCCGTGCGGGCCGCGGCCGCAGCTCCGTCCTCAGGGCTGGGGGAGCGGGCGCTTCGGCCACCCGGACGGGGAGGTGCGGGCAGCGCCCCAGGGCCACGGCCGGTGCGGTGAGGCCCGGCGCATCCCGGCGCCGGCGGGCCTCAGAGGCCAGGCCCGGGCTGGGAGCCGGCAGATGGCTCTGTGCGTGCGAGTTCCAGAGGGGCAGCGACAGGGCTCGGCGGAGGGGGTTCCCTGGAGCGGGAATACAGGCCCATTTCTGGGCGGTGGGGGCTCATGGATAGATGCATTTGTCTGTTTTCCCTTTGAGACAGGGTCTCACTATGTAGTGCAGGCTGCCCTCGAACTTTCGGTGATCTTCCTGCCTCAGCCTCTCGAGTGCTGGGATTATAAGCATGCACCACCACACCCGGCTACATGCGTTTGTCATAATTCGTCAGCTATCCTATTTAGCATATTCAAAAGAAGAAAAAACTCCCATGGCAGCTATGCTGATGCTTAGATGGGGACAGATATCTGGACCTCACCTTGAAATACAAAGAAACAGGAAGAGAGATCAACGGCGGATGGGTTGGAGGGGTGGACAGGGCGCTCGCAGCAAGATGCTCCCTGCATGGACACCCGGAGGTGCTCCCTGCGATGGGCCGGCTTGTGTGATGCTGGAATATCTCTGTGACACAGTCCTGCAGGAAAGGCATGGGGGAACAGCTCAAGGCATTTGAGTACGGGCTGGGTGTTGGGGACTGAAAAAAACACGTTAATGTTGAGCTGGGCGTGGTGGCGCAGGCCTGTAATGCCAGCCCTCTGGGAGGCTGAGGCAGGAGGGTCACAAGTTCAAGCCCAGCCTGAACTACTTAGCAACTTGGTAAGACCGTGTCTCAACAAAAATTTAAAAAGGGCTGGGGATGTAGCTCAATGCAAGGGCCCTGGGGCCAATGCCAGGCATTGAAAAAGAAAAGAAAAAAGGAACTCTGGAGTAGACACATGAAGCTAAAGTCGCAGAGTACATCAGAAGGTGGACATAGGAGCCATAGTTGCACTGTTTTCTCCGAGTTTGAAATTTTTCATCATAAAACGCAGCAGCCACGCTCCCTCGGGAGCCGGGACCCCACCCCCTCCGCAATGCTGTTCGGGTGAAGGCGCTGCTTAGCGACGCGCTGACCTGGCTCCGAGCACCTGGTCAGGAGGGCGACACAGATGAGGGGACAGAAGACGGGGGGGGGGGAGACCGAGAGGGCGGGAGAAGGGTGGCCCAGGGTGCGGGGCCTTTGCAGGACAGGGGTACCCCCAGGACCCGCGCAGGCGCCGTCTCCGCCTGCCCAGCCGGCCGCTGCACCCCAGGCTTGGCTGCCTCCGCCCCTCCCAGCTCTGCGTCCTGGGGACTCTGGGTCCGGAGCCTGCGCGTCCCGGGAGTCCAGGACAAGCCCTTCTCAGCCCTGTGGACGCACTTGCCCGCGGCCGGGCGGAGCTGCGGGGGGTCCTGCTTGTCCCCATGAACGCACGTCCCCGCAGCCTGCGCCTGCTGCCTCCCGCGGGCACGGGGCGCCCCTTGACTTGCTCGCCCACACCGAGGAGCCTAGGAGCCCCCAGTACCCTGGCCACGGGGCTCGGCACGCACGGCGACCACGGTGCACCTGGTGCCTGCGGGTCCCCACGCATGCCCTGAGGCGTCACCTTGCAGCTCTCTGCGACCCGAGAGCCAACACAGCAGCAGCAGCCCCTGGGAACCTGCTAAAAGTACCAAGCCCGACCCCACCCCAAACCCAGGGAGTCAGAACCTCAGGGTGAGGCCCGGGCAGCTGGCTTCACCAGTGGCCCTGAGGGTTTTGACGCACACTGTTTTAGGAGCCACTGGTCATTTCCTCTACTGAAAGTATGCTTTCTCACTGTTCCGACCAGGCAAACTCCTATGCATCCCTTAGGACCCTCTGGCTCCTCTTCTGGCTCCCATGTGCCTGAATGGGGCTACCCTGGCTCACCTCTGGACTAACACCGCACCACACTTCTTGGTTGCTTTTATTGGTTTGGAAGTTTTTCTCTCCCACCAGGCTAAATATATGTGGCAAGATGCATTGTTACGATTCTCTGCATTTCAGCCCATAGCAAGGTGGTTCTCTCATTCCCTTGGGATGGTGGTGACCACTGCAATGGTGAGCAGGCAGGGACCCCGTGGAGACGTAGATGAGAGGCTGCCACGTTGCTGCCTTTCCCAGAGAAAGGGGTTCAAGGAGGAGGAGGAGAAGGAGGGGGAGGAGAAAGAGGAGATGGAGGAGGAGGAGGAGGCGGTAGAGGACAAGGAGGAGGAGGACGAGAAGAAGGAATAGGAGGAGATGGAGGAAGAGGAGAAGGAGGAGGAGGAGGAGGAGGAGGAGGAGGAGGAGGAAGAGGAGGAGGAGGAGGACAACGACAATGACGACGATGACAACAACGACCATGTCTGATGCCTGACTCCCCCTCAGCCAGCCGGAACTGCCCTGTCCTCCATCTCCTCACTCCTCTGCAGAGTCCCCTGGTCAGCCTGCAGTCACCGAGGATCCAGTTAGGAACAAGGGACTTGAGATCCTCTCCACCCACTGAAACCCACCCTCCCTCGCTCGGGAGTTTTGTTTTGTTTTGTTTTGTTTGTTTTGTGAGCCAGGATCTTGCTCTGTACACAGGCTGGCCTCAAACTCATGGCAACCCTCCTGCCTCAGCCTCCCAGAGGCTGGGATGACAGCTGTGTGGGATTCTTGGGGTTAACACAAGGGCTCCACTGAGGACCCCTGTCTCCAGGTGACTCTGGCACCCTCCGCAGAGCCTGCTTGGGAGGTTTGAAGCGCCGTCACTGAGGGTGGACGATGCACTGGTCTGAGCCAGTTCTTTCCAGATAACGCCATGGTTTGTGAATTCATGATGCACACTCGGTCAGCTTTGGTCTCGTGGCCTCCTGCAGAAGCTGCCTCAGCAGTCCGCCACGCGTGGAGGGTCTGCCACCCTGCCCCTTGGCAAGTAAATCCTTATGGCGCGGTGAACTCTGCCCGCTTCATCTTTCCAAGGAGCGGCTCCTGGGGGCCTGGCCTGCCTGAGGGCCACAGAGCTTGGGGAGCGCTGAGAAAGGATTTAAACACAGTGACGGCCGTGAGGCTCCAGTGCTGACACGGAAGGTCGCAGCAGGGCAGCAATGGGCCCTAATGGCGGGGGCTGCAACCCTGAAAAATTAAAAACTATTTTTAAAAATAATTCAGAGCCAGGTGTGGTGGCGCATGCCTGTAATCCCAGCACTCAGGAGGCTGAGGCAGGGGGACTGCTGGAAATACAAGGCCAGCCTGGCCTCCATAATGAGCGCAGGACCAGTCTGAACTGCACAGTGAGACTTTGTCTCAAAAAAAAAAAGAAAGAAAGAGGGAAAGAAAGAAAGAAAAAAGAAAACAAATAGGAATCAGACAACAAATACAGGGTGGCAGTTTTTGTGTTTCTTTTTTAAAATGTGCGGAGGCCGCATGGAGCTGGGCCGTCCACTCCAAGCCCCGGCTTCCCGGTCCCCAGCCGGGCTGTCACATCTCTGCCACCCCTTGAAGCTCGGGGGCTCCGTGCCAGCCGGCTGCCGGGGTAACCAGAGGGCAGAGTGCCAGTCACGTGCCAGGGCTGCCCGGCACTTCCTGCCTCTCAGCTCTCTGCACGGAACTGGGCCTGCGGCTCTGCTGTTTCCAGGCTGCTTCCGTGTGGAGAGAGACCAACCCTGAACTAGGAGCAGCGTCAGTCAGCCCCGTAAGAGCGGGACTAGCAAACCTTCCTTCAGTCTTGCACTTGGGCTTTGCTCTGTTTGTTTTACAAAGGAAAATCAAACACCTCTTGCTATGCTGTGGTGTTAAAAAAAATCCCCCAAAGCACACAAAGAAGGTAAAGTCTCTGATATGTGACAAACACTCCGGTCAGCAGCTGCTAGATTTCCATTTTTCACAAGGGAAAACAGGAACGAACCGGCTGCCTTTCCTTTTGCAACCCTCTAGGTCCTCACGCTCACAGAATAGAACTCAGGAGGGCGAATAAAACGCAAACAATCCCGAAGCAGCCCCCGGCTTATCCCTCCTGCTGGCGGGTGTTATCTGAGTGCGGGGGCTGCTGATGCGCTGGTCACGGCGACTCGGGGTCCTGACAGCAACCCCACTGGCCCCCAAGAGGTCCCTGCCGAGGACCTGGCTGGGCACAGAGCTGCGACTCAGTCACCCTGCGGACAGGCACACCGGACCTGCGCTTCTCGTGAGCCAGGGCGACCTGGCCAGTTTGTGCCAAGAGTTTGGTGGCCTCAGGAATGTCTGAGGGGTTGGGTTTGCTTTGCTTTCTTCAGGGGGGCAGAGATTTCCCCTGGGCTTGTCTGAACCCACCCCTCTGCTCACCAGACCTGGGAGGGCACGGTCACCCCAGGGCCACCAATGTGTCACACCACATACACCTGGATGCTGGCCGCTCCCGGAGAGGCAGTTCCCAGGGCCTGCACAGGAAGGGGCAGGGTGTGGGGAGGCCAGGGCTCGAGCTGTGGCTGCAGTGGACAGAAGTCTACGGCGTCGAGGCCTCCACAGCACGGCTGCCTGCCGGCCACTCTGGGAGCACGGCTGTCCCCAGAGACTGGGACAGGCTTCACCAACCACTTGTCCCTCGCTTTATCGCGTTTTACGTTTGTTCTGGAGACAGGGTCTCGCTGTGTAGCCCAGGCTGACCTCAAATTCATGGCGACTCTCCTGCCTCAGCCCGGCTGCTTTATCGCTTTTAAAGATGCAGGCGTGTCGCGCCCTTGCTGGGGTCCCCAGCACTCCGGGGGCTGCCCGCTGGCAACACTGTGAGACTCAGTCATTTCCTGGAAGCTTCTGGGGTCTGTTAGAGCCCTAGAACCCTCAGGTGAATGCACCAAACATGTGTAAGTATTTTAAAAGACACAAATATAAAAGAATAATTAAACACAGTATTGCTCTTTTGTGACCTGCTTCCAAAGCACCCTGAAGAGCTTGCCACAGGAGACTTCGGGGCAGGAAGACACAGGGTACTGGGCTGCTGCGGTTTAACTCCACTGACGCCCAGACCGACCTCCGGCAAGGCCGGGTGGCGGGCAGGCGGCTGGCAGGTGTGAAGTCCCGAGTGCGTGCCAGCACCAGGATGCCAGCAGGGTGTCCTCCAAGACACCATCGGTGAGGGCAGCTGCAGGCGCTGGGCCCCTCCGTCCATCTCCGTCAGGAACTGAGGGCGGAGATGGGTGCCCCACAGGGACCTGAGCCCTCGCCTGCAAGCAGGGCACAGAAGAGTCCTCTCATCCTGCATCCGCCGGGGCCTGCAGAATCTACCCGGCTGCCCTGCATTCACCAGGGGCTGGCACTCAGCTGTCCAGAGGGAGCCCCCCCCACCCCGGGCCGTGTGCTGGGCTCTCGGTGCCGCGTCTCTGCCAATCCCAGCACCACCTCGCCTCCCGCTACAGCTGCGTCTGCCAGGCAGGGGCCCAGCAGCTGGCAGCTTTGCCAGGGAGACCCAGGTCTGGTGGACAGTGCCAGCTTTTCTGCAAGATCCAAACACCTTGGGTGGCACCAAGGCTATGCAAGGGTGAGGATCGGGCCAGGTGAGACGAGCTGAGCCCTCACTCCAGGCCAAGCGCTCCCTGGGCTTGCCAGGCAGGCGCCGTGCGCTGAGCGGTAACTGGGCTCAAGCTTTCTGCTCAAGCCCTGCACAGCCTCATGGAGACAAGCGCCGCCTATGTCCTGTTCCCAGCTAAGGAAATGGAGGCTCAGGGAGGTAAAGAGACTTGCCCGAGGTCACACAGCAAAGCCTCCCTGGAGGACTGTGTCTCTCGACCCTGTGGCAGCCCCCCCCCCCGCCAGCGTCCTCTGGCGGTGCCCCTGCAGTCTGACTGTGCCTCCTTCTGGCTTGGGGGCTGTGCATCTCCAGGCCTTGTGCAGAGACAGACAGACAGACAGACAGCTGGACACGGACAATACACACACAGAGACTGAAGGAGGGACAGAGAGGACCACTGCAGTAGGGGAGGGTGGGGCTGAGTGACCAGAGTCCAGGAGGGGACAGTGGGGACCTCCCAGTCCCAGGCTCGGAGGACCCGTCGAGTTAGACGCTTGCTGCAGGCTCAGGGATTCTGTCAGTTTCCCCAGGGGTGGAGGAGGGCAGTGGGGACACCACGACAATGGAGCCAAACCAGGTGGTCACCACTGCTCCTGCTTGGCGGGGTCCTGGAAACTCACATCTCAACGGGGTCTCTGAGTCCATCAATCACCAAGACCCAGGTGAGGTGCTGCTCTGGTAACTGGCATGCACTTTGGGGAGCCCCATCCCAGGAGGGAGAGCGGCGCGCCAGCTCGCTCCAGGGCCCAGGAGGCCACACAGTGCTCTGGAGCTGTCGAGACGCGCCTGGTGTGCGTGGGTAGGGCCCTCTGCCACCCTTCAGTGCATTTGCTCACTAGGCCATTGACAGGCGAGAGCTCAGGAACCAGGACGCTGGTCACGAAGACACAAGTGTCCTCTGATAAAACGGAAAGCCCTGCAGTCCTACGTTCACTTTCCCGATGCTCACGCTGCCCTGGACTCGCAGTGCTGACCACACAGCCGGGTCCCTGTGTGGCTGCCTCGCGGCTCCCCGAGGACCCGGGGTCCCCAGCTGCTCCGGGGATGCCGCACACAGCTTCTCACCGCCCTCCAAGGACGCCGTGTCCAACCAAGCGGCCAGTTACAGGACACCGCCCGGCCCAGCTCTGCACACGTTGCTCTTCTGCCGCTGCCCTCTGCCCTTGCCCCTTCACTCTGCCAGCGTCCTCTGACATCTGCCTGCCCCTTTCGCCTCGGCTGTTTGTCACTTATTTTAGGGGTCTCTTGCTTCAGCACGGATTTGCAGTCAGGTTTGTAATCCGACTTGAAAACGCCCGTGAGCTGTAGGAGGCCCCTCGCCCGCCTTACGTCGAGGGACAGGTAGTCGAGTGTCTGCCCGACAGCTTACTCTGTGCCTTCTTGCTTCCTCCTTTCTCTCCTCCCGACATTCATGGAGTCACGTGGGCAGCCATGGTGGGCAGCGTGGATGTGGACAGGCCCCACGGGCTCGGCAGGGACAGCGCGTGGTGACAGTGGCTCAGAGGTCCGCAGCATCTGCTTTGTTCTCCAGCTCTTCAGCAGCAGGGGTCCCTGTGGGTCCCCAGCTTGTCTTGGGAAGGGGACAGGACAGTTTGGGGTGGACAGGGTGGGGCTCAGGACGGTGGGCATGAGCACTGAAATGTCACCTCTTCTGGGCTTCAGCAGGTAAAGGGGGAGCCAGAAACACCCAGGAGACACCTCCAAGTGACAGGAAGGGTCACCGAGAACCTGCAAACACCCAGAGCGCACTGGAGACCTCGAACCCCAGCTTCATAATCGGAAGTGGCTCCTCGGTGGCCCAGAGATGCACTTGTTTTGTGCTCACGCAGCCAGCTCCTCCCATGTCCCAGGCCGGCCACCAGGAGTCCTCATGTTCGACGACTTCAGGGTGCCGGCCATTTCCCGCCCATGCCCTCCCCCTTTCCAGCACAGCACAGCATCATTGCTTCTGGCACTGTTTTTTGTGCTGCCTTCCCACTACTCTAACAACTGAGCCATCGAGGGACCCACGAGCAGGTCTGCTCCTGCTCAGCTGCCTCGGTGACACAGCTCCTCACCACTCACCCACGGCCAGGATCAGGAGAGGGCGCAGGTCCAGGGCCTGGCAGGGCCTTGGAGGCCACGTCCAGAGATGCCTCCCCTGGCCCACCTGCTCAGGCACCAACCGCAGCGACACCCCCCATGCCGTCTGTCCTGAGCCCTCTGCCCGGGTCCTTGCGCTCAGTGATGCCAAGGTGCCCAGCCCGTGTTTCCTGAGGCAGCAGTGTCTGCCAGGTGTTCCGCGCCAGGAAACAAAACTGCACACTCGAGGTCTCCATCTCCTGCAAGCCGTCGGTGGGCCCCGGCTCGCTGCTCGCCAGCGGAAGTTCCCTCCCTCCCTCCCTCCAGAGCTCCTGATGCAGACAAAAGGGACTGAGCCGGCCCTGAACTGCGGCAGGGAGTCCAGCCCGAGCGAATCCGTGTCCTGGGGCATCTCACTGGGCATACAGGGGCAGGGCGAGCACACAACAGGCTCCGAGTGTCCAGTTCACCTAGTGAGTGACCTGTGTAAGCTGCTCTGCAGAGCGCCCGTGAACGGCAGGTGCTGAAATCTGAAGTCACCGCCTCACGGGGGAACCTGTGCCGAGTTCCTCCTGGGCCGCGCGCGCCAGGCCTGCTCTCGGAGCTGCCCGTCCTCGCTGTGGTGAGGAAGACCAGAAGCCCGTGCCTCCCACATTTCAGCTGACTTAGCTCCCAAGCTGTGCCCCAGAGTGGAACCCACCGAGGCTGCCCGCACCCAGGGCCTGCACCCCTGCGGCTCCCCCCAGGGCCTCCACTCTTCAGCCTGACAGCTCAGTGGCCTCCAAGGCACAGGTGCCTTCTCCTGCTGCGAGGCTCAGTCCCGCCCTCCCCAGGCCCTGCCCCCCTGCGATGCCCCAGGCCCGGCAGTGCTCAGTGGTGCAGGAGACCTGGGAGTCCCGGGCCCGGCCTCCTGGGGCTGCCGAGAACATGGCTGCGTTCTCCCGCTCTCCAGGGGGTGGGCATTTCAAAGCATCTCACAGGTCAGAGGACGCTGCACTAGGTCAGCACAGGCGCTGGGCCACCTGCGCCATTCCTGTTCCTGCAGTGGTGCCAAGCTTTCCTCTCTCTTCTCTGCCCTGATGTTACTACTGAGTACTTTTCCAAGTCCTGGCTTTCTGGTTACCCCTTTTTCGTATTCCCCAGGGCAGCAAATTACATGGCAACATTGCTGGAGAGACACGGCATTAAGGCTTTCTGAGCGGGAGCCCTCCTGCTTAAGTCACCAGGACCTCATGCCCCCGACAGGCCAGTGCACCAGGTGCCCCCGCCCAGCCTGCTCCCCTCAGGGCCAGCTTGGGGCACTGCCACCTCCATGCTGCGACTTCAGCAGATGGCTCACTGGGCGCCAGGCGAGGGCAGTGGGCAGGACGAGTGGGGCTCAAAGTAGAAGCAAAGTCCACAGGCACCGTAGCGGCAGTGACAGAAACAGGACACATGGGGAATGCATCTGACGCCTGCTTTGACACCGTTAAAGTTGGTGTGAAAATCTGGGGCATAATGCACATGGACCCCTTCCCCGACACACCAGAGTCACTGATTCACGCACAACGGCACGCCAAGCACGGAGCCCTGTTATAAAGTGATTTTATTAAATTGATTTGGACATACTGTAGATCAAATAATATTTTCTGAAGATAACAATTATGGGCTTTAAAGCTTGACATAAAATTAGTAGCTTCAAAAGTGTTAGTCATATTCCCCAGCAACAGCATGATAAAATAATTCAACTATGTAGAAATATAGAACTCTAGGACTAGCTGGAAACTTGGAAATCATTTAGCCTAATACCCTCCTTTGGTGAGGAAACTAGACTCAAAGATTAAGCAATTTGCCTAAGCTCTCATACCTAATAGTAATAAAGCTAGAAATCAAACCAAGTTTTTCTAAAACTAAAATTCTATCCATGATACTTTGACTGGCTTTCTAGCAACTAAACGTCTAGGTTGTCCTCTACTGCCCCACGCTCCTGTGACGGAAGAGTCCGTCCCACCGGCCGCAGGCGGGCCAGGGGCTCGGCCAGTCACTGGCCGCCCCGCCCACCCTGGGAGAGGGGGAAGGTGTGGGGTGTCGACCTACTCCCCCAGTGCCAAGGCCCGCCCACCTCGCGGTGTGCTCCTGCGAACCCCTTCCAGCCAACAGAAGAAACTAACTCAAACATGGAGAGGAAAATCAGTGTGGTTTCAGTATTTTGGTAACTATTTGAGAAATTCGTTTCCTGCCTCGCATGGTGGACAGGCACTGCCAACCTGACCACCCATTTCAGAGCTTCACAGACCCTCAGTTTCCCCAAAGACTTCCTGAGCGTGAGGGCTGCGCGTGGGGAACCAGCGAGCCAGGAGTGAGAAGGAAAGGAAGGTGAGAACCAGCTGCTTTTGCCCTGGTCCTTGGGGACTTTTGGTCTTTCAACATTCCTTGTGTTCCCCCACGTGAGTTTCTAATACCGATCTAGTAAGAACAAAACAAACCAAACAGGCCCACAGACGTCAGGCAGCCATGAGGCTCAGCAC
>PVJX010022190.1:0-11723 GCA_004027295.1 Dolichotis patagonum | reverse complement strand
TTCAAAATATGTGCTGCAGCCACGAGAAGGTAAGTGTACAGTGGAGACACAGTGAACGACAGAACCCACACACCAGAGCTGCAGGGCATGCGCCTGCCAAAGATTCTGATGGGCCAAGTGACGGGGCAGGAGCCACTCAAAACCTAAATCAAATCCATTGCCATCTAGGAAGGGGATATCTGAGGACATGAGGTAAAGTGGGTGCAGAAATAATGGGACACATGAAAAGCTATGGAGCTGAGTCACATGGCCACCTCAGAAATGCCAACACATGCTCAGAGTGGGAGCTGTCCCTCCTCACACACACTGACCAGGAGGGGCACTGAGAAGAAGGGGGTGGGAGCCCCTGCTGGAGCACAGGGCACTTCTCGGGATAGCAGGCTGAAGGGGGCTCAGCAGGCCGGCCCTGAGCCCGGCTTTGGGCAGCACCCCAATGACTGAGGCATTGTGCCGGGTTCCGGGAAGCGCACATCTGTGGCTGGGACACCAGGGCCTGCCTGTCTCGGGCGAGAGCTCAGACGGCTCCACCACGCTCAAAGCCAACATGTGGAACACACTTGGCAAGAATCAGTGAACCAAAAATTGAACGTCACCTAAGCCTCCTCAAGAAAAACCATTTGCTGGGGACTGCTGTCAGTCTTTCTCGGGTCAATGTAGGTATATACAGGGTTTCCTTCCTAGTGGCACTTATGGGTTTTCAGGTTAACTCTTAGCAAAATGTTTTATATAACTGATATTTTGAGATGGTTTCTCTCCTTGGTGTGCACTCTCTGGTGGATGCAGAGACTAGTGCTCTGGCTGAAGGCTTTCCCACACTCATCGCACTTAAAGGGCTTCTCTCCTGTGTGCACTCTCTGGTGGATGCAGAGGCTGGAGCTCTGGCTGAAGGCCTTCCCACACCCACAACACCTGTAGGGCTTCTCTCCCGTGTGCACTCTCTGGTGGATGCAGAGGCTGGAGCTCTGGCTGAAGGCCTTCCCACACTCGTAGCATTTATAGGGCTTCTCTCCAGTGTGGACCCTCTGATGCATGCAGAGGCTAGAGGTGTGCCTGAAGGCTTTCCCACACTCTTCACATTTGAAGGGTTTCTCCCCTGTGTGGACCCTCTGGTGCATGCAAAGGTTTGAACTATTGCTGAAGCCCCTGCCGCACTCACTGCAGACATAGGGCTTCTCACCTGTGTGAACCCTCATGTGAATCTGCAGGTGGGAGCTCCAGTTGAAGGCTTTGCCGCACTCGTAACATTTATAGGGCTTCTCCACCGTGTGGATCTTCTTATGTCTATTGAGTTTTGTTGTAGTGCTAAAATCCTTGCCACAATCATCACATTTATAGACCTTCTCTCCCGTGTGGTCTCGCCAGTGAATATGCAGTTCTGATATATGAAAGAAGCCCTTATCACACTTGTCACATTTATGGGGCTTCTCAGCTGTGTGGATTTTCTGATGCATAAAAAGGTCTGCTCTCTCAGAGAAAAATTCCCTACACATGGGGCACTTGTAGATCATTTTTCCTATTTGGTATCGTGATTTAGAGGAGAAAATTTCCTTACAGCTACTCCGGTTACAGGTCTGCTATTTCAAGTCTCATTTGGCCATGCTGGCGTCTATCTCAGGCTTGCTCTGGGGGGCAAGTTTAAGGTCAACCTAAGCTTCTCCCTGCCTGTCTTCCTATGGAAGGTTTCTTCCTGCATAGTGTTCCTCACTCAGTGTCCCTACTGATTATAAAGTGACATTTACTTCCACATCAACTCCGTAACTCATTAACAAAGAACTTGGTTTAGATCCTGAGTTTTCAGCATTCCGAGGGGCTGCCAAGGTGCGACTCTCTGCGTGTTTAGGCCCCCAGAATCCTCTTCTTGGAGCACAATCTTGGACTTCTCACGTCTGAAGAAAGGACTGCCCAGTGTGTCCCTGGATCTCCAGGGTGAGATGGTGCCGGCTGGTCTTGGGCCCCTGCAGCCTCCCGGGAAGAGTCAGCGCGTCGTTTCGCCTCCTCCACATCAGACAGGAAGCTTCCTACAGGCAGCTCCTGGCGCTCCCAGCCAGGGCGTCCTGCTCCCCGGAAAGCCCGAAGAGGGCGGGACACCGTCTTCTGCAACAGAGACGACAGTCAGTTAACAAGGCCTTTTCCGTCCAAAAGCTTTGGCTGCGGCCCTCATTAATTTTAGAACTGACATCCGTACCACAAAGGTCTCTTGGTCCTGAGGAAGCAGCTCCCGTCTCTGCTCCAGAGGGGACGTCTCTGGGGTCTGCAGGCCTGAAGAAAAGAACGGGCAGAGATCACACTGCTGTTCAAGGCCAAACACATCATCTACTCAGAACTGTGCGGGCAGTCATTCAGACACCGCCGGGGGTGTTCGGGCAGAACAGTCGCCTCGACACCCAGTGTGAAAGGCAGCGGTCACAAGGGAGTGACAAGGAAGTCACTCTGAACCTCAGGTAGTAAGACTGCTGCTGCTGTGTTTGCCTAGCATGCATCATGCCCTGAGTTCAATCCCCCCACACAGCAAGAACAAAAAACCAAACAACAAAAAACTTTAAAGGGCCGGGGATTTAGCTCAGTGGCTTAAGTGCCTGCCTGGCAAGCACAAGGTCATGAGTTCAATTCCCGGTACCAAAAAAAAAAAAAAAAAAAAATGCTGCTGATTGGAGAGGACACCTCACGTGTGATTTCCAGAAAAAGCCCACGCATGCCACGATGGCACAAATCCTCCCCCTTAACCATCCTGTACCGTCTCCTTATCCCAGAGACTATGGCCCTGCCCGACCTGATCCTCCTCCTCCTCCTGCTGTGCTGTGCCAGCCAGGTCTCAACTGGGCAGGCTGAGTCCTGCCTCAGGGCCATGGCATCTGCTGTTTCTAACTCACAGTGCCCCCCACCTGGCAGGCTATGTGTGTTGGCTGGCCCTGTGCTGCCACAGCAGGGTCCTGGCTGGCTCCACACACCAGCAATTGTTGTTTCTATTCCTTGCTTTTTGACCCATCTCCTGCACCAGGGTGCAAGTGCTGCGAGGGAGGAACCGCCCAGCTCCCGCAGAGGGAGGCGTGGCGTTCCGTTCCGTAACATCTCTGAGCGCGCCATGGGCCCCTAGGACACCCTTGCTCACCCTCCACTGCCCGCTCCATTTGGGGGAGCAGTGAGCCTACACTCCCCCAGTCTTGGACAACCTACAGAGAACAACAGAACCACACACAGAATGAGGCAGCAAAGGAAGAAAAAAAGAGCCCCAACCCACAACCTGAGCTCTCTGCGGGTTACGGCCAGGCCAGCACTCTTTCCACCTTCTATTCGACACAGTGGTGCTCTAGATCCTACAGTGACACTTCCAATCGTATGTTCCGCAGGAAGACAGGGCGTGTGGGTGACTGAGATTCTACAGCAAAATAAACTGGACACCCCCCAGTGGTGTCTGAATGACTGCCTGCACAGTTCTGAGTAAAATTCAGCCATGCAGAATTTCAGTACAATTACAGCCATTATGTCTGGAAGAAATACACATGCAACTATTCTTTGTCCTAGTACTCGCACATCTAGAAACCCACCCTGAAGGTCCGCTGGTAAAACAGGAAATGCCTGGGCTCGCACCCACTCCCCGAGGCAGTATCTCTATTTCAGCAAAACCGAGGGCAGCCTTCTCTGCAGCAGCCGCAGGGTGACTGGGATCAGCCTAGCGCTCCCCGCTGCACCCCAGACACCATGCTCGACCATCAGATGCGCAGGCCGAGGGTGAGCAGTGCTCTGGGTGGAAACGGAAGGCAGCGAACAGCACACATCCTGTGGCACCATCTGTGGAGGGGGAAGGGACAGTGAAGGCACTGAGCCTTCATGTTTATGCGCAGAAATCAGCATGGTGAAAGAGAAGCGAAAGCTGCCAGGGGGAGGAGGGAGTGAGGAGGAGTTCGCGTCCTGAGACACTCGGCAGCGTCTACGGGCTTTGGAAACACACGTGTGCTTCTGTATTCAAACAACAGAGCTGAACAGAAAACAAAGAGGATCCCTGAAGTTTAAACAGAGAGTGAACCTTAACTCCACGTCGGTGACTCACAGGCAGCCTGCCCACCATGCACACAGAGAGCGCCCTGTGGATGGAGAGGACAGGGGCCACACCACACTTCCCATCAGGCAGGACAGCTCGAAGAACAATGCCCAGGACCACTGTCAGGAGTCCACGTTCAGCACAATAAAAATAGGGCAGACGCATAAAGTCCAAGTTAGGGGAAAGTCCTATAACATAAAATTTAAAAACAGAAGCTTCAGTTTGTTCTTCATGAGCTGTCACCGAAAGCCGAGGCATGGTGAGCAATGGAGAAGTGGCTGGCTTCAGGACCAGTGTTTAGAAAACGAGGCTGGATAATCTCCTGATGCCAAAAGAGCCTCACGCTGCCCCAGCACGCAGCAAGCGTGCATCAAAGGGCTCAGGAAGGTGGTGCACAGAAACTCGTAGAATCCTTATGCAAATCTAGGTGCTCCCTACAACTGGAAGGGCAGAAGAAAGAGCAGGCAGGCCCTTAACAATGCGGGGTCACCAGATCGCCAGCTGCGAACATCCCTGAAAGGGGAGAACAAAGCACCCGCCTGTTTCCTCCGTGCACTCATACCATGGACAGCCCAGCTGGTAAATGCGAAGCTCTGGTACCTGACACAGACGGACAGGAGTGAAGATGCAGCGTGTTAAGCTGGCTGCCACCTCCTGAGGCCCTGAGCAATCTCAGCAGGACTCCAAGAGGAGCCAGCAGAGCAGTGTGGGCCACCAGCTTGGGGGCACGCTGACAGAGGCTTTACAGGCCAAGGGAACTGGGCAGCAAGCAGACAATCCGAGGTGAACCCTTTGTGGGGCAGCCACCCCATGGTTTGCAGCAAGTGCACAGCAGAGGAGAGGGGTGGGCGGCTCTGGACAGAGGAGGCGCACCAAAGGTTAGGGCCAGGTTAGAACAGGGTGCCCCTCTTCAGAACCCGATGCCCATGAGCCAGCCGCCAAGTGTAGGTGATTACTAAGGAAACCTGACTGGAGCCGGAGGGTCACAGGACAAGGCCACCACACTCCACGCCCACGTGCAGTCCTGAAGGTGCACTCCCAGTCGGTGCCCGAGGTGTGTCTCCAACATCGCCACAAGGAGAGGGAGGAAGGGGAGTAACAAAGGACAGGAGGCAGACTCACCCCAACAGAACCTGGGGAGGAACGTGGGGAAACAGACAGTAAGCTGGTCCACTCTCTGTGTGTGTGGCTGGAGCTTATCAGGTAATGCTGAGAAGACATTCTTTTCCTGCTCTTCTCACAGCAGCAAACGAATACCCTGAAGCCACGAACCGAGTTAACGCCCTCCTCTTAAACTGCAGGTGCTGGGTTCTGTCCCGGCTTGCACCCCGATGTCTCCCAAAGCCTCAAGTGATCATGGGTGGGGCTTTTTGGAGGTGGCTGAATCTACGGTTTGTGCTGCTGGGATCAAGGGTGTCAGTGCCACTCACCTTTAAACCCAGGGAAAACGTAAGGAGCGGAAAGAGCTATGGTCATTCTTGTCCCTCGCTTACTCTCTGGCTGTCTTCGCCTACCATGAAGTGGTTCTCTTCTGTGATGCCCCTCTGCCACGCCACCCTGCCTTGGAGCCAGCCAATTATGGACTGAAACTTCTACAACTGTGAGCCAAATAAACCTTCCCTCCTTTAACAGTGGGTGTCGGGCACTTTGTCCCTGCAATGAGAAAACTAGGACAGAATTTAAGTAAGACAGGTATTTTGCCCTAGCCACGAAAAAGTAACTAATACAGAAAACTGTATACAGGATGAGGGCTGCTGCTGTGATTGTTCTTGGTCACGCAGAGGCCTTTGGAACCAGCTGCAGGAAGAATCTGGAAAGGTTTGGCGATGCCAGCTAGAGAAGCCCCGTGCACTGAGCCGAGCTTGCTGGGTGACTGGCTGGAGCTCAGAGCAGACTGCCGACAGCAATGTGGACAGAAAGGTCAGGCTCAGCAAGTCCCACATAAGCATCAGGCCTGTGTCAGAGACTGGACGAGAGGCCACGCATGTTAGCACTCTGCCAATGAATCTGTCTGTGTTTTGCCCATGTCCTAAGACTGTATGAGGCTGAATTTAAAAGTGGCAGACTAAGCGGCAGAGGGAATCTCAAGGCAGTCCGATGTTCAGGCTGTGGCACAGGCACTTCCAGCGAGATCTATGTGAGAATCAGGAGCAAAAAGTAAAGCTGAGGCCATTCACAGACCAGAGCTAGAGAAAACAAAGCCGCAGCAGCAAGCCAGCCCAGTCTGGAAAGCAGCGCCATGTGTGGGCCACTGGCAGACTGGGACAGACCCCAGCCCCTCTTGGCACATGGCCCAGCAAACAAGAAGGACCAACACCTCCCCCCATAAGCGACCGGCTTATCCAGAGAAACACAGGCTGTCATGAGACTGCGGAGGTGAAGTGCAGTTGGATTCCTGTGCTGCTCTGCTGTTTTCTACCTAGGGCCTACCACTGGCCCTAGACCTAGCACTGCAGGTCTAGGGCCAGTGGTCTGATCACGGGTTCAGAGGATAGTGGTACAGTGTGGCACTGGGGGGAATCTCCTTCTGAGGATTGCAGCCATTGTTGATTGCTTATGGTTGTTTTGAAGTCCTATATTGTTTCCATTGTTTTGTTGGGTTGGGTTTTATTCTCTCTTGTTTTGTTTGATTGTGTCAAATCCAATGATAGGAGCAGCTATTTCAAAGATAGCAAGATATATTATGGTAGCAATTTTGGATTTACTATAGGTTTGCTTTGAAGTCCTTTATTGCATTCATTGCTTCTATTTTATTCTGTTCTGTTTGATTTTCACTATATCTCAAGTTATCTGCAGCTGTTTTGAAGACATCAAAAGGCATTATGGTAACTATTGTTGATCTCATGTTTTGAGGTCCTGTATCTTTTACACTGGTTTGTTTTTATAGATTTTATTTGGTTTTATCCTCTTTAAAATTTAAAAAAAAAAAAAAAAGTAAAGCTGAAAGGTATGAAAGATTGGCAGTTTCACCAGACAGGAAGTACCTGCAAAGCTGGGGGTGGAGGTCAAGGACAGAATGGTTGCTAAAGAGATTACTGCCACAGAAAAGCAGCCGAGCTGTGTCAGACAATGGGGAAGACGCCTTGAAGGCATCTCAGAAAATAGCCAGACTACATATCGCTGGCTCCAAAGTGTGTCAGGGTGAATTCGAGACTCTGCCCTGAGAAGACAACACAGGCAGCCCCGCCCACTCGGGGCCTCCTAGGTCCTGAACTGAACCATCCAAACACTGCATCCATGGACCCCGGCATCATCCACATGGTGACAATTTTTCATTTTTGCATATAGAATGCAAGAGTTGTGGGGCCATCAAGGCTTCCACTCCCATTTCAGAGGAAGGCTGAAGAGGCCAGGGAAGGCCCCACTCACGGGGTGATGCAGGAAGCTGTGAGAAGCAGCAGGCCCAGTGGGATCCCAGGAAGCTGGAGATGGCAGAATGCGGACCTCTGTGGAGGAAACCACAGGCAGCAAGCAGAGCCAGCCCGAGAGAAAAGCCAGGGGGGCTGCACCAAGCAAGGCCAAAGGCCTCTGGAGCTCCGGAGCTCCCTTCTCACCACAGCTGTCCTGGGCACTGCAGGCAGAGTCACAGCAGCCCATGTTCACCCTTCTGGGTCTGAGCCTTGCTCTGGCCCAACCCCTTTCTACTCCCTTTGTCTTCCCTCTTGGAATTAGAACATTTACTCTGTGTCATTATTTAAGTTTCTAATCTTCACATGGCTTCACAGCTAAGTTTGCCTGGAGTGTTGGAGGGCAGTCTGGACTTGCATCTTTCAGAACTGGAACTGTTACGACCTTTGGCAACCATTAAAGACGGACTAAATACATTTTTCACAATGAGATGGCCATGAGCCTTTTGGGCAGAATGTTGTGGTTTAGATATAAAATGTGCTCCAAAAAGCTTGTGTGCATGACCCGAGAAGGCGTGTTCTTCCTGTCCTCTGACCCTGTGGCCATGGCTTGTGCAGCCTTCTCTCTCCACTCCTCCCCTCTGCAACGGTGTTTCTGCCTTGGTGCCAACTGACTACGAACTGAACCCACCAAAACCACGGAGCCAAGTTACTTCTCTCGTCTTTCAATTGTGGCTGTCAGGTATTTTGTCCCAGCAACGGGAAAGTAACTAAGCCCCATCCTGAGCACTGGAAGACACATTGCAGATTTCTCTGCAAAGCCAGAAAGGTAACAGTTTGCAGTACAGGACACAGAAAGCAAGGCCACTGGGCTTATGCCTCAGAGGCCAACCTAGTACCCACTTTACTAAGTGGCAAGGATGTGGGCATTCATCAAAGCTGGCCTCCAGGCATGCGTAGCTCAGAAAGGCCCAGGACTCCTGTAGTGGTCCTATGTATACCCAGCCCACCAGAGCGCCTCCTGAGGAGGAATCAGGCAGTCCCCACATCCAGTTTCCTTAAATACCAGGAAACTTTTCCAAGACAGTATCTGGGCCACATCCCTGGAAAGGGAATCTATGGCCAGGGACACAGCACCGATGGGCCGCTTCAGCCCCAGCAGTCCACACCTGCTGTCCGCAGGTGCCACACAGCAGGAGTCTGCTGCAGCACCTCCATTTCCTCCAGCAGACCCTTGTGCAGGGAGCAGACCCCACTGGTGACATCTTCAGGACAAAGGGTAAGGGGAGGGAGGAGTGAGGACACAAAGTCCCTAGACTGTAGCTGGAGTCTGCAGCAGAACTAGAAGGTAACAGCCCCCTGCCTGGGAAGAAGGCTAAGACACTGGGCTGGCGGCTGGGGACCAAATGTGGACACTGAAATGTGGATCACATTACATACATGTCTATCTGCCCTTTCCACAAAAAATCCATTGAGGAAAAAAACCAAAGGTGGGGTCTCTAACTTTCCATAACTTGATATAATGACCCTATGGTTGGGTTGCAAGCCAGCAACTCCCATGCAGGGGTGCCAGTCTCCACAGGGCAGGGCAGCGTTCTGAGGGGCACTGTCTATGGGCCTGGCATGAGGATGACAGGCCGTGTCAGAGGAATGCCACTGTGAATGTGAGGTGGGGTCCAGAAGGCTACAGGAGGGACACGGCTCTGGATGACATTCAATACACACAAGGTACAGAATCAAAAAAGAAACTCTAGTCACACTCCTGACTGAGCTTCGGTCATGCAGCCTGGGTGCCATATCTAGCCCAGCAGAAGTGGTTGAGCACCCAAGTAATGCTGCCCTGCACCAGGCTGTGACCTTGGTATAAGGACGGCCATGAAGATGCCACCTCTGGAGGAAAGACCGCAGCCCAGCAGCTCACACTGCACAGCCAGCCGGGCAAACAAGGCTTACGGAGGACATGCAGGTGTGGAGACATCGGGCTGGCAGCTGGGCAGAGGCAGCGTGGCTGACGAGGCTGATGGGGGTGCTTGGGGAAGAGACGCCACCTGGGAATTGGAGGGGCAGTGCTGCATGAAGACCAACCAAAGAATGAGATTTAAAAACATGCCCACCTTAGCCTTATGGTCCCAGGCAAGTATGTCACCTAATGTGAGTATGTCTCACATACGGTTTTACTTAGCATTAGCCAAAACATGAAGAAGCAGCTTTGGAAACTCAAGGCCAGATGATGGTGCCCGGCACTGTGCGCACAGCACCGGCTCCCAGGACAGCAGGCCTCTTGTGAGAACAGCAGACAGCGGACAGTCTCTGAACCCGGGGTCGACCCCACCGAGGGTTAGGGTCGGGTCTTCAAACTCCACAGCCCTGCTCAGCCGTGCACACTGCACCCTTCCCTCTGGATGTGCCTCCCGGACACCTTCTCACCCAGCACTCTCCAGCCACCACCACCCATCCCATCCTTTCCTGCCACCTCCACCTCTACTACCCTTTCGATGCTGGGGTGCTCCAAGGCTGTGACCCCAACCCGTCTCTCCCGAGTACCCGCTTCCTTGGAATCCCACCTGGTCGTGGGGCCTGACACACCATCCTGATGCCAGCTCCCAAGTTTCACCTACGGTCATTTCTGGCCCACAGACATTTCCCAACCAACCCTTGCAACGGTGCCTGCTCGCTCCTCCTCAGCTCAAACAGCACGGCCCACACGTGCAGGCACACACTCGTCACCCTCGGTCGTGCTTCCCCTCCTCCCCGCCACCTGCCACCAGCAAATCTCCGCTTCCTCTCCATCCTGCTATGTCCTTCCTCCCTGGACCTGAGCCCTGCAAGCCCCTGGCTCTTGGCTTTCCCTCTTGCTCCTCTGGCCCTGCCCTCTAGCAAACATCATCCACCCTTTGTTTGTTTGTTTGTTTGTTTTGGGGACCAGGAATCAAACTTGGCACCTGGCACTTGCCAGGCAGGTGCTGTGCCACTGAGCCATCATCACTGGCCCCATCCACCCTCTGAAACCTAAACAGTGCCCCTCCCGTGCGGGCCGTCCACGTCCGTGGGGCTCGGGCTCACAAGCTAGACTGCCCCATGCACCCTGCTCCCTCCCCTGCTGCCCCGCAGAGTAGATTTCTTCAGCTCTGGCACAGTTCCACAGCTCCACAGCGCTTCTGTCACTCACACCTGAGGTCCCCTGGCTGCCATGCTTGTGACCAGCAGGACAGCAGGGAACCTGAGGTTTTTTTTCTTTTTTTAAATCAGAACGGGGGATCAAATGCACGACCACACGTTTGCAAGGCAGACACTTATGCCACTGAGCCAAATCCCCAGCTCCAAACCTGAGTTTTGTCTCCCACATGGTGCCCAGGCACCAGGGTGTCAAGTCTGGTCAGCCTCAGGCTTCCACCCTGCTCCCTGCTGTGTGCACACCTCCCAAGGGGGCCCCATAGAAGGCTGGACCGGGAACTCTAAGGGCTCCACTGCAGAGCAGTGAAAGCAAACAGGTGCCCAGCTGGGTACGGGACATCAAAAATGGTGATGTGAAGGCTGAGCGCAAAATACACCTTCTCCAGGACCTGGAATCCTGACACTTGGAAAATGACAAGTTGGCAAAGAAAAAGCAGCAGAGCGCTGGGATTGAAAAAGCCAACAGCTGAAGAGCAACTGAATAGCTGCAGAGGAAGGAAGCAACAGAGTGCTGACCCTGTTCCCGGGCAGCCCTGAGTGCAAACACAACTGGCCAGGAGCGGGCAGCCTGCGGGAGGCCCCGACACAGTGGAGGGTGGGGCTGTGACAGCCACTTCCTCTGCAGCCAGGGCAGTCAGGCCTCCAGCTACAGCAGGAGTGGGTGACACAGTCCACAGCCACCGCGGGAGGGGCCCTCAGAATCACAGGACTTTTCTGCACTCATTCTCTTTGGGGGGCAGGGGGTTGTTTCCTTTTTCTGTATCTTTTGCTCCTTGTTTTTATTTTTTTCTTATTTTTTCTTGTCTTTTGTTACTTTTTTTTATTTAAAGAGGAAAAAACAAAATAAAACAATAAAGGGTAGCAACAATACAGTATTTCAAGGAAAAAAGGAGGAGTACAACAGCAATAAAACCTAAGAAATTATTACTTGACTAATTACATACTGACTTCTTTGAAATAGTTGTTCAAATTACAAAGTTAAAACATGTAAAGTAGACATTCAAACAGTGAGACTGTTAACAGTTCTGCTCCATGATCTGACAAAAACAACAATATGGTCATCCATCTTACCCACTCAAATATACATGCAATTATATCAATAGGGTAAAATTAAACACAACAAAACAGAGCAATGCGGATCACAAGAAAGCAATGTAAGACAT
>PVJX010022189.1:18305-31009 GCA_004027295.1 Dolichotis patagonum | reverse complement strand
TTCCACCAGTACAGTATTGTTGGGGAAAGAGATCTAATGATGCAGAAGATATTAACTAAGAGCTAATTTATTTCCCCTCTGTCTATAGTATCTGCACCAGTGAGAATGTCTTAACACATTCCCGAAAGGAGCTTTGCCATTGGAAGCAGGGCTGCCCAAACAGAGGCTTCCTACCTTCCTCACCCGGCCTGGACCCGGGTCATCAGTAGCCTGGTGGAGCTCAACACGAGAGGACAATCTGTATTTTATTCAGCTGTTGGTTCACAAGATTTGGACGGTCACATGAACCAGATTCCTCAGGAGTCATTTTTCCCTTTGGGTCCAATTTGTATGAGAGATAAGAATCAGACACTTTTCTTTTGTCAGTGCGCTTACAAGACAGATAACAGCAGGATGGGACAGACACGGTTAAGGGGACAGGTCCCAGGCTGCACGGGGGTCTAAAGGATTCCTTTCCTCTTTCTATACATATATTTAGCCTCATCAGTTACCACAATTCTCTTTCATACAGAAAGTGCATTCTGGCAACAGTGAGGTTTGTCTCAAGGTTTCCAAAAATTACACGTGAGCTGAGGTGGCTGTGTCATCTGGAAATCCCCAGACCATGGTGAGAAACCCTCTTGCATGTGACCGCCCTCAGATGCATGTGTGGGCCTTAGAGCTCTCCTTAATCTCATGGCCAGGAGCCATGTCTTACCTGAAACCACAGCAGCCTAAGCATCCGTTCTTCAGCTGAGCCAGGTGAACATTTTGTCCCTTAAAGCTCATCCCTAACCAACACCAAGAGAAAACACGCCTTGCGGGTGAAATCACAGCACAGCGCGGTTGAATTTCTTTTTTTTTTTTGTACCGGGGATCCAACTCAGGACCTCGAGCTTGCCAGGCAGGCGCTTAAGCCACTGAGCTAAATCCCCGGCCCATATGAGGTTGAATTTCACCAGCCCACTTGGACCCAGGAAAACAGCAAACAATTGAGAAATCCCTTTGACAAACATTTGCTTAGCCAAACATCAGGTTCCTAGGTTTCTCTTTTAGCACACGTCACTGCAAAACACATTCGAGCAGGGAACTTGCTGAGTTTAGTAAGAACAACCTCCTAAGATACACACCCTACGTGTCTGATCAGTCCAGCACCTGGCCACATGCCTCACCCTCCACCGTGATCACCTAGCCATGGATTCCTTATCCCCCACCGTGCCCCAGGGTGGAAGTTCAATCATCCCAACATCTTCTGACTTCCTTTCCGGGCCATGTCTGATCACTTAGCTTTGTTGTCTTCAGGATGTATCCTGTTGAGTTGGTTCTGCTGCACTCCCCCTCATGACGTCTCCACTCCGGAATTTTCCACCCACGATCCCACCTGCTCCTTGGCTATCAATTCTCACCTGCTCATTGTGTGTTTGGAATTGAGCCCCGTATCTCTCTCCCACTCCAAAACCCCTTGCAGTGATCCCTGTACCATTGGTGATGGTCCTGAACATTCTGCCTTCTGACACTTTTAACAACTGACACTAAGATAGCTCACCTTTAATATCTCTCGCCCTGTGTGTCCTGCAAAGATGCTGACTACAAAAAACAACTGTCATGTAGCTAAGAAAGTGTTCTTCAGTGCTCTTTGTCTCCTTAGTACCGAGTCAGGGCCAGACAATTGAGGTCCACATTCTCATTCTTTGTCTCCTAAGTGATTTGCTGAAACCCTGACTTCCCCAGGGCCAGTGATTGTGTCTCTTCCTCTCCTTCCTCCAGGGCTCTGACCCCGGGCATATCCTCAGTGTGAGGAGGTGCGGTAACAGGCTGTCCTTGTGAACACGCTCTGACCTGTTGTCTCCTGAGACCGAGCTTTCATCCTCCTCCCCCACACTCCACTTTCCCTACCCTTGTTTACTGCTCTCTCTAAAAGAAAACCCTTTCTTTTCCAGCTGTGGAGAAGCTCACAGCCCTTAGCCTCATGACACTGTCTGCCTTGAAAAAAACGTCTTTACCCATTTCAGTCTGTCCTTGTAGCTTTTATAATTGAACTCACGCAGGACAGTCTGGGTGCTGGGGACATGTGCAGACTCACAGAGCTGGCACCCTGTCAAGTTTTATATGCCTATGAGATAAAACTCACTTTCCTGCAAGATACCACAAGGCTGGCGGAGTCCCAGCTCTGGGTCCTGCACTGTGGCTCTGCTGCATGACGGAAAGCCAGATGCACTTAACAACATTTTGATAAAACCGGTGCAGGTGTGCGCAGCCTCGTCCCTTGAGATAGGAGTTGCTGAATCGCTAGGTTGTAAGGCAGACAAATTCCCGCTATCACTCTGTCACTGTGGTGAACACTTCTGACCAGCCTGAAGGAGAAACAGATTTCCATGGGTCTGAAACACGCATGAACCAGAATTAATAGCTGCGGTTCCTCTGCCGAGGACACGTTCGTCATCTCTGAATGAGCCGCCACTTTCCTGGTGGTGCCAAGAAGGCTGTAGGACCGGTGACATCTCCCCAGCCACAAAAGAAAAGGCACAGGCGAAACAGCAGAACCAGAAGGGGATGTAGAGAAAGGAGCAGGGCGTCGAAGGAATGAAAAGCCAGTGTAGGCGGGAGGTAGCGTGTTGGCTAAGCAACCTAGTCATGTCTGCATGTGAGCCTCTTCTCTGCTTTCACAGCCTCCAATCACCCTCCGGTCTTTGATGTAGGATTGGGTATGTCTCTCACACAGCAAGAACACAAGGTTCTCAGGTCACCAACCACCAACCAAGCTGACAATCATTTAGGAGCTGAACAGCGGTTAGACGGGGCAGAAGCCAGATAGGGCACACAAAAATGGAAGGAGCTGCCTGGGAGGATGGGTGGTGGTAAGTAGTTTCTTTCTTCAGAGATGGATAAAAGTTTTACACACACACACACACACCATTAACAAAGCAGGATGCCATTCAAAACGATTTCCAAATTTCCAAGCGCAACCACATGCACAGATACTTTACCAGCGAGTATTTCATTTAACGATGGTTACAGTTCAATCATGCGATTCATTAAGGCACAGCACTTGTTAGCAAGGTATCCGGCGGTTTAGTACGATTCAGTATGGTTCCTTGGCATTTGCAGCAAAAAAAAGGAAATCATTACCGTGCATTCATGTATAAACAGATAAACAGATAACACTCTGACTGTGTCAGGGGGATTACCTGCTGGACTAGCAGACGAGTTATCTGTTTAGCACGACTAACCCTTGGATCAAGAAAATGCCAAATCAAAAGCAAGCATCGTAAGTTGAGCAACTCTAAACCAACAATCGGAAATCCAAATGGTGCAAAAACAAGCCCGCATGTGGCCACGTGGAAAATTATGCCCCTGATCTCGGTCAACACACAAGTGCACTGAATACATTGCATAAAGTTACCTCCGGGGTGTGTCTACCAAGAACACACAAAACAAAGACATTTCCTCGGTACCCATCAGGACCGTCTCCCGAATGACTCCATCGTGCAAATATTCTAAAATCTAAAGGAGACTTAAAAAGAAAAGCACAAACAGTAACAAAAAAAGATAGTATCACTGGAGGCCAGCCTCATCCTAAAAGCGTACCAACACAGACTTTGTTGCTTTCTGGGAAGCTCAGTGAAAGAACGGGTCTTCCAAGAAACTGGAATGACCAGAAGATATGCCTATGTTATGACATACTAAAAAGAGCAGCCAGAAAGAGACTCATTTCTATGCAGAACCGCTTCCTGCCAAGGAGCAGGGGAAACCAACCCAGAAAATTCTTAGTGGTGGAGCAGGTAAGACTGAGAGATTGCAAGCAATATGGCAGCCCTCTCCAGGCATCCTCCAAAATTCACCAGTGGCCACACCTGGGCATAGAGTGGAGTCCATTTCTCTAATCAGTTGGTTCTTCAGTTGATTTTGTATTAATCGACAGAGTTTATTTATCCTGGGCTCTGATGTGATCAGATGACCACTTCAAAGCTACACATCTCTTCAAGAATTCATAGAGATATCCTCCAGCTGACATCTAAGAGGAAGTCTGCAGCTATGAAGGAAGTGGTTTGCTGCAGATGCTGGCCAAGAAGTCATGAGTGGCTTCTAGAAGCTGCAAGGGGACCAGGTAGCAAGAAAACAGATATTACCTCTCTCCTATGATCATAAGCAATAGAATTCTGCCCATAGATGCTGGGTTTAGAAACACACTTGGAAACTCAGTGGAGCACGGGAACTTCCTGAGACTTTGATTTCTGCCTGGAGACTCCATGAGCAGGGCTCCCCAGCCACCCCTTGCACAGAATTCTTACCCACACGGGCAGGAAGACAACATTCAGGTGTGTAGCTTAGAAGCCCCTGCGTGTTATTCAACAATAGAAAGTGAACACAGTGGGTATCAAAGCAAATGTTTCCCTACCCAAAGCTAAAGAAGTCTTCATTTTGTGGAGAGATAATGGCTTTGTGAATGTATTTACGTGTCTCCCCTGTGTTCTTCTAAAACCTATGATACCAATTTATTTTTCATCCCTATTATTCTTAAACATAGAGTAGAGAAGAATGTTATAAGAAATTAAGGAGGAAGGAAGAAAGGAAGGAAGGAGGCAGAGAGAGAAGGAGGGAAGAAGGAAAGAGGGGCCTGGTGGACAGGTAGAAAAGACTAATTGATAAGGAAAACCTCCAACTCCTAATATACTTTAAATAGCAGGAAACCTATGAACAAGCAATTATAAATTACTATAAGTATGTAAACTTCTAAACCACTTGAAGGATTAAAATTTAAGACTGACAAACTGTAAAAATGTTATTTTTAAGCTATCTACTTGGCAAATGCAGAAACAGACACTCTTGCCCAGTACTCACAAAAAAATGCAAATGTGGGTGGAGTTTGGGGAGGCTCTTTGGGAATGGCTACTAAGAATCTCAATATGTGTGCATTTGTGGAATCGGGGGGATTCCGATTTTTAGCAATTTATCCTATGACCATAATGAGAAAGACATACCCATCCCGTCCTCGGGATGGTCCTACATGCCATAGAAAATTGGTGGAGAGCTGAGACTTCAGGAAAGATGAAGTCAATTACATGATATGTTGTCATGCAGCCTTTATAGTCTTGATTTCATTGTGTAGAAAAACTTCATGGCATAATTTTCAAGCAGAAAAGGTAAAAGCCAGCACTATATAATGGCAACATGATGATACAATTATTTTTTTAAAAAACTATTCATGTATAAATATAGGAATGTACATTTTCAGTACACACACGTCATCAAGCATTGAAATGACTGACAAGAAACACACCATGACTCTATTTCTCCTTAGTTTGGGAACATCTGGACCATCGGCAGATTTTCTAATTCTTCATGCTATACATTCTTGTATTTATCAAATGTTTTCCTTGTTTTCATAATCAGAAAAAAGACTGCAGTGTACCATTTAGTCACATTGCATTTCCGATGGCAGAGGAGGGCATTATCACTGTGAAATTTACCAAGCTCCACAAACATGGTAATTTGTACTAATGGGAATAAAGAGAAAATTGAACCCCGTCTTACAGTTGGCCTGGAGAGACTCTAATTTAGACAACTTCATTTTGATCAGTGCTGATCACAGTGCAGCTGGCCCTTGTCACATAATCAGAAGAAAGAAATAATGATAAGGTTCCCCTTTTAGACAAATTCTCTGACTCTCTGATTCTTCAGGCACACACAGTAAAGGCCTAATAAATACTTGCAGAGACATGAATTAATTGCAAATTTCCCATCTCTGCAATTTCTCTGTTGGGTAAGAAGGTCTGGTTGACACTGAAAAGTACATAATAGACCCAAGTGCTGGTCACTGGCATACTTTTGGGACCTATATCAATAGTTTGATTTCTTTAGCTGGAATGAGATGAAATGGAGCACCTAAGTTTGTGATGTTTTATGGAGAAAATCAAGAAAAGTAGAACCAGGGGAAATTCAAGAAAAGTATAATCAGTCGTGACCTCAGGAGTTGCCTTCATCTGGGAACTCTGACATGCATTTATCTGGATGTGACTTTAAGATTGGGTGTCCAATGTCCTCACTGTTATTTCATTATATTGTAGGTGTCCTATATCTCTGAAAGTCATCCACCAGGGATAGGAAGCACAGACATCAATTGTCAGAGACAAATGGACAAAACCCTTACCACAGTCCTTCAAAGAGAGTGACAATTCCACTAATATCATAACCACCAAGCATGCTGTACCAGCAATTCTTGGATGAATCATGATGGAGAACGGTGGGTATTCAGAAAAGAAACTTATTGCCACGACACAACCAGGAGAGTGGAGATGAAGGTAAATCTTTACCCAGTGAAAAGCATTCTGATTTATCTTGGTAGGCGTAATGATGATGCATGGAACAGCAACAAAACATTAATACAAAAACGCCTGTATATTACAGCCTAAAGAACAAAATTCCACAGAACTGGTTTAGCTTTTTATGTTGACAGTATTCTTGAAGAAATACCTTTGGTATTGGTGCCGATAAATTCACCACAAACACTATTGCCTCTAGAACATTCTTGCCATGGAAACTACAAGAATACAGAAAAAGTATCTAGCTAGCTAGCTGTCCATTCATTGATCTATCATCTCTCTGCATCCTTAACCATCTATTTCTCTCCTGTGTATCAGTCATTCATTTGTACACCTATGCTTCTCTCTCTCCCACCTATCTACTTATGTATACTTTTTCACTCTGCCTATCCACTCATCTACCTACCCGCCTATCTATCTAGGTAATTGATTGACATAACCAATTTATCATCTATTATTTTTGTATCTACTTATTCATCTATCCTATCCGTCCACCCACTCACACATCTGCCAATCCGATTACCCATCTCCCTACTTCCCTGCCTACCTATTCCCATCTACCTTATCTCTCTCTCTCTCTCTCTCTCTCTCTATTGACTCATTGATCTATCTACTTCCGTATCCATCTACTCTCTCCTATGTGTCCATCAGTCACTCATCTGTCCATCTATACCTCTCTTTTTCATCTATCTACTGGTCTATTCTCTTTGACCCTGTTTATCCACTCCTCTACCTATCACCTATCCATTTATTTAATTGATTGACATTACCAATACATTATCTATCATATTTCTATCTACATATTCATTTATCCTATCTGTCCATCGATCCACACATCTGTCCATCTGTCCATTTTTCCACTCAGCTACCCATCTCCTACTTCCCTACCTACCTAACCAATCTACTCTCTTTCTCTCTCTCTCTCTCTCTCTCTCTCTCTCTCTGTCTCTCTCTGTCTCTCTCTACCTAAAGTAATGCACATATGGCTTCATTCAAACACTAGTTGGTCACACAAGCATGGGTGTGATTACAGTTTCTGTCAGGGATGATGGGAGATGAGGTCAGCTGTGGCTTTGGGGGTGAAGTGGGGGAAGGGGGAACAAATGTCTGAAAAAGGACAGTGTAAGAGGTGTTGTGCTGTGAACGAGCTTGTCTGAGGGGGCTGCACAATTCGGCTGCAGCAAGGGTCCTGGTATGCATGCCCAAGAAGCCTCCATCATAAGACTCCATGAGAAGAAACTGGATTGACCTTGGCACACTCTGCTGTTGCAGAACCATTCCTTTCACTCAGTAAAGAACAGAATTTCATCTGGCTTCCTCCCTCTCCCTATCACTCATCCTTCGCATGCCTGCTCCAAGAAATGGCCAAGGAGAGAAGAAGGAGGAGAGTCCCTTTTCTTCTTCAGTCATCATGCCCCAAGCACACTACTTCTTCTGTCTCTTCAGATGAGAATGTGAGGAACCTGAATCACAGCAACAAGGCGGAAGAGACTAGACCGTGTTTTGACTGGACATGATAAGATTTCAAATTGGAGACTTCCGAGTGGCGTTCTGAAATGTCAAAGTTTCTAGCAAGTATGACAAACATGGTTCTTGAGGTAATTAATGACATCATTATCAAATCCTGGGGCTACAACAAAGATCAACAGCAACAAAAATATCCACTCAATAATATATTCAAAGGACCAAGAAGAAAAGTAGGGCAGGGAAACTAAATGTATACGTCACATTCTTAAAGAACATTCTAGAATAACCTTTGAAATAAACTACAGGGTACTATTGTCTATTTAGTAAAAACATGAAGTCCTAAAACTTCTCTAAGCCTTCAAATGTGTGGTTTCTAAACAAGAAAGCAAAAATGATTTCTAGTTATCAGTATGATGTTCTGTCTCATCAAATGTGTTAGCACACTTCTCATTTGCATTTTGGCCTGGTGATGTCTCCAAAGCTAAGGATATTATTAGGCAAGTTTCTACTTCTAGCAATGATAAAATTATCCCAGAGTGTATGTTTGGTTCTCAGTTTGCTTCTTTCCTTAAATTATTACTTGGCCCATTGCCTATGGAGTGCTGTTATATATTTTTTTGGTCTTTTTTGAGTACATTCAATATTATCCACAATAAAATGTTAAGAAAAGAAAAAGAATAACTCATTTGATAACTTATTTTTTGAAAGCAGAGAACATAAGAAACCAAATAAAGGAGTAAAGTCTGATTAGTTATTATAAATGTATGTGCTCTCTGCACTTAGTTAACCTCCACTGGAAATATTAGAAACTAAATATAAATAAACATGACAGATGACTAAATTCAACTTGGTCCACATTCATCTTCTGTGAAATATTACATGATTAAATATACAGAGTCATTCCCTCAGGCTAGGGGAACAAAGTGAAAATATCTAAGGAGTCCTGGAGACTAAAATGGTCATAATGTTTTCAACCTGAAGAAAAAAATACGTTTTTAAATCATGGAAAGGAAAATTACTACAACATGACATTAGGAGGTAAATTTCCACGATGTCATCAAAATCAAAGTTGATTTTAATAAAAATGGAGACATAAAGCTGTACAGATTAACAGAATTATTATACCAACTCCATCAGCTCATTATTATTTTAAAATCAGAAAGCTGTGCCCCTAAATTATAAAATCAATCTAATTCCAGACATTTTATTACTGCCTTCCAGCATTTTATACTGAAGTATGCTGAAGAATTTGCAGTTGTAGAATAGATGGATTGCTACCTAATTGATTCCAAGTAATACCATATTTTATATTTGAAAACTATATTCCAGACTTCTAAAATGGAGGGTGTCCACAGAACTTTCTAAAGAACTCACTACTAACATAGAGGATGTTGGCAGAACTGTCCACAGAGCTCTTTCCTAAGCGATAGTTGTTGACAGAACTTTCCACAAATCTATTAAAATGGAGAATTTCAATAAAACTTTCCTTAAACTCACTCCTAAAATGGATGATGCCCACAGAACTTTCCATGGATTTCACTCCTACAATACAGGATTATAAAACATCCACTTAAAAAGATAGAATTCTTTGTGTGAAACTCGCTCTGAAAATGGAGGGTTTCCACAGAACCGTCCATGAATTCTTTCCTAAAATGGAAGACAGGAATAAAGGATTGTCATACACAGAGCACTTCACATGATACATTAGTCAGGTCTCCACTACTACAATAAACTGAGAATACCAATTTAAAAAAGAAGAAAAACCTTATTTTGATTAATGATTTCAGAGGGTTCAATCATGGTCACCTGGTCAACTGGTCAGATCCATTAACTTTGGATCTGCTGTGAGGTACAACATCATAGAAGAAGCATATAGCAGATGAAATTTATTCACATCTTGGCAGTAAGGAGGGAAAGAGAGAGAGAGAGAGAGAGAGAGAGAGAGAGAGAGAGAAAGAGACAGAGACAAGAGAGACAATGAGAGAATTCCCCCTCAAGGGCACACAACCAATGACATACTTGCTTCAACTATCTCCAATAGCACCATTAGAAATGGAACAACACATGAACTTTTGGGGTACATTGAAGAGCCAAAGTGTAACGCATGCAGTATAAAGGAAGGAACAGTTACACTCCTTAAGTGATTGTCATGAAGGCGACTGAACTACATACAAAGGAATATAGTAGGACAGAAAAGAATTTCATTTGCCAGAGAGCACATACTTGCTTCTACCTGGAAACATGGATGGATTAACAGGACATAATATTGGGTGGGGTGGCATGCTTATTAACAAGTATTAACTTTGATTGTAAGAACTCAAAAAT
Source organism: Dolichotis patagonum (assembly GCA_004027295.1). Taxonomy (NCBI): domain Eukaryota; kingdom Metazoa; phylum Chordata; class Mammalia; order Rodentia; family Caviidae; genus Dolichotis; species Dolichotis patagonum. The sequence continues at coordinate 20,915 of PVJX010022189.1, read as the reverse complement.
GAGAAAGTTTGAGGAAGTTTAGAAGGAACTAATGATGATTCTTTACATTGATGTACATTTTCCACCAAATCATACCACAAAGATTGATTTTTGTTTGCTTTTTTGCATGTATATATATATATAATTATATATAGACATATATAAAAAATTACATGTATATTTAATATATATAATTATATATAGACATATATTAAATATACATGTAATTTTTAATTAATGTCTTTTGTGACTGAAATGCAAAGAATATAATTTTGTATCCAACAGGACCAGTGGCAGGATTAGGAGAGGATTCAGAGAAGATGCTCCAGAGAAATGCCAAGGGAAATTGGCAACCACAAAGGAAACCTCCATGGGTAAACATGTTTCCTTCTGGGTACCAGGAAGAGAAGAACGATTATCCTTGGAGAAGTCACTGACATAAACTTGTACCATGAACCTCACTCTTCTCTACTTCCTCATAGCTGAACCTGCCCACACCCTTCTTCCTGTGAAGAGATGACGCAGATTTGGAGATTTGCTGCCCTTTCCCAGGATAAACTGTTCTTGGTATTCTCTTCCTCTCTCTCCTCCTCCCTCTCTGCTATTCTGTTTCTCTCTCTCATTCTCTCATTCTTTCTGTCTCTCTTTCTTGATCCCCAAAATTCTGTCCCAGGCAAGACCTCAGAGGCATAAAGGAAAAATTATTTCTTCCCTCTGACTTCCTTCCCTCCTCCTCCAGCCTGCCCATCTCCCTCCCTCCCTCCCTCCTTTCCTTCTACCAACAGTTACAGACACTTGTGTGTGTATACATACTTAGGGGAATATGTCTATATACCACATTTCTCCACATCCATCCACCACAGAAAACTAAGGAAGATATTTGCATGAGTGTCAGAATGGATTTTCTTTTGTTGATTGGGTGTTTGGTTAGTTGTGCTGGGGATCAAATTCATGATTATAGAATGGTAGTCAGGAGCTATTATACTCCTAATGCTCATGATGTTTATACAAAGTTGCATAAATTATATTCCCACCGCCTCCAATACTTCAGCATAGCACTCCTAGAATAAAGACTTTTTTGGTAAACACATTATGAACGTAACCACTGTAAGATGAACATGGATTCAATAAACTCCCACAGAGTCCCCACATAATTACTCAAACTGTTCTTGTTTTCAACCCAGGATCCAGTCCAGATTAGGGTACCATTGTTCTATTTCTTAAATCTTTTCATATCTGAAAGAATTCTGCATCATTTCAAGATCTTTTTTTTTCCTTCCACCTTTCATGACATTGATTCTTCCTTCTAGAAGAATCCTGGACAGTTGTTTTTAAATAATGCTGTGTTAGGATGGGTATGATGGTTCGCTGGCTTCAGACTCAAGTTGAATAAAATAACAGAGGTGCTATGTAGATTTTTCTGCATCTCCCCTGCATCCTCACATCAAGCCCAATGGCACAAGACACCTTGACATTAACAGTGGTTGCTCTATTTTTCTCTTGCTATTTGCCTGTTTTTCCTCTTTCCTCTTTTTTTTCCCCTGAGACACAATAGCACAACCAACTTATTTATTTATTTATTTAACCTTTTTGAGACAGGGTCCCACTATGGAGTTTAGGCTTGCCTCAAACTCATGGCAATCCTCCTGTCTCACCCTCCCGAGTGCTGGGATTACAGGCATGCACCACCATGCCTGGCTATTAACCTTAATTTTTGTAGTTAGGATCAATATATTGAAACTAAAATGTTCTTTTCATGGGGATTTGCTGCCACACAGTAGCCTTATAGAAGCTTTTTTATTTTTATATGTAGCTATCAAAGGATTTTTTAAAAAATCACAATTGCCTTAGGGTATTTAAGGCTAATAAGCCAAGAGAGTCCTGACAGATTTCTTCAAATAAAATGACATCTTAGAAAAATGACATTTTCTTTTTTTTCCTAATGAAGGTATCTGTTAATATCATTAAGCTCTTTTCTTTTGGAGGGCAATAAATTAGGGTATCCAGAGACAGGATAAGAGAGTTTTCCTGATTAGCTCGAACTCTTCATCCACTTAGGGGAGGTAAAGAGTTTAATATGCTCAATTCTGAGATGTTTAGACACTACAGTACCCCAGGAGGATGGCTTTATGTTGCTGAGACATAATGGATATTGTTATTAGGTATTTAGGAACAGATATTTCAGCTCCCACTGAAAGACTCCCACTTTATATCAGAACATTAAGAAAGGATAATGAATGCTGTGTAAGTTTATCATGAATTAATCATGAGCCTTCTCAGCCACCTACTTTTAATTAGCTACTGGGTCTGTCAATTTTTTTTAGCACCATTCCAGCTGGGTTGAAAGACTGTCAATCTCCAATGCAGAATAAATGGCAAAAAAAAAAAAAAATTACTTAAAACATTTCCCTGCCACATGTACAGTTGTTTTCCAGATGGCTAAAAATAAAAAGTACTTAGCAGGTGCTGAAGGCTAGAAGACAGAGGTCAGACAATGAAACCTAGCTCCAGCATCATCAATGACTTTGAAACCACAAATTGGTCTTGAAGACATCTGAAAGTTTGTTTCCAACACTAAGCAAAGGAACATGGGCTCCTTTTAAAGGATAAATTATGGAAATCACAACGGCA
>PVJX010022189.1:0-18205 GCA_004027295.1 Dolichotis patagonum | reverse complement strand
TGACTGTTGGGGTTCACTAGTGCTATCAATGCATGGAGGTTGCATAGTAGCTCCCCCCCCCACCCATTCTGAGCCACATTTTGACAGTCAGAAAGGTCTCCAGGCCTTGTCTGATTCTCTTCAGGGAGCAAAGCCATCCTAGGGAAGGAAGAACTACTGTACATCTGTAGCTTCCTGCTCCAATGCTGTGTTTAGTTATTAAAACCATCCTTAAGCCTGTGTTTCTGACTTATTTCACTTAACATTACTATGGTCTCAAGGTATAGCCATTTCCCTACAAGTGAGTCAAATTTTATCTGGGTGTGGTGGCACATGCCTGTCATACCAGCGCTTGGGAGGCTGAGGCAGGAGGTCTATTGAGAGTTTGAGACCAGCCTGGGCTGCAAAGTGAGCTCAAGGCCAGCCTGAACTACATAGTGAGACCCTGTCTCTAAAAGACCACACACAAAAAAAAGTCAAATTTGTCCTTCTCTATGGAAGAGTGGCAATCCGTTATGTATAAAATACCAAATTTTCTTCATAAATTCATCTGCTGATGGACAAATAGGCCTCTGGCAAGATTTAGTTGTCATGAATTGTGCCACTATCAATGTGAATACACACGGATCACTATATTATAATGTAAATGGGGGAAATATGTAGAAGGGAAATGGCTGGGTCACATGAGTGGTCTTAGTTTTATGGAGAATCTCCGTATTGGTCTCCACAGTGACTATACTCATATACATTTCCACCAGTAGCGCAGAAGGCTTCAGACACACTGGCCTAGACCACAGTTTCAGAAGTACATGTCTCATTTCTCATCATGAGAAAACCACGTATAAATAAAGAGCAAAATAAGAGAGAGGGCTAAAGGGTAGTAGGGGGATGGTTCTTTCTCAAAGTGGGAGGGGATCAAGAGATGGGAGTGAAGGGAGGGTAAGAGGACCAAACAAGAAATGAAGATGTGTTATGTGCAGACACCAACTTCATACAAGGAATATAAACACCCAGTACAACAAACACGCACTCATAAATTAAAAGAAGAAATTCCTTACTTTCTAGAATGGTCCTAAGGAACGGTCACCATTATTCATCCGGATCTTTACCCGAGAAGCCAACTGAGGGGCAGAGAGCAGAAACAGCTTCCTGAGAGCCCAGAACCGGAAGTGGGGTGCTGGATCCCACATGGCAACGGTCCCGTCTTCCGGAGCCTCCGAGTGTGGATCTGAACCAAGTGTCTCCTGTGAGCCCACTTCCTGCCCTCTTCGCTGCGCCTGCTGGGGCCACTCTGAATGGCAACAGCTGCCTCCCTCTACGTCATAATGGCATGATGTCACAGTGGCATGACGTCATAATGGCATGACGTCATAGGGTCAGGCTTTGTCCTAGAAAAGCTGTAGGAACAGGGATTCTGGCCAGGAGACTTGTTCGTCTTTCTATGTGTGCTTTTTAACAGTGAGTACTGGGGATGAACCCCAGGTTCCCCGAGAGGCTTAGCCTGGTCTCTACTCCTGAGCTCCACCTTGAGGCCCCCAGTGGTGCTGGATACTTCTCAAAGGATGAGCAGACGCCGCACATACCTACTTCCACCAGAAGAGGCGCACTCTCTGCAAGAGTGAGCTAGCTGGTTCTGTCACTGAGGCATCGATGGGATGGATTGCAGCAGCAAAGCGAGAGGTGGAATCCACCAGTGTCATGAGCATTCCCTCTGCACCCCAGCTGTGCCGCCTTGCTGAGTCCACCAAAACTTCCTCAAAGGTCCAGGAGATCCACTGATCACTTCTCAAGACTTGCCACATGCTGTGCCATGTAGATTTGGATCTGGAATGGTTCTCCTGATACTCCTGTGCTGAAAGCTTGACCCACGTAGCAGGGTTCAGAATTGTGGGGTGGATGACTGGGTCACCAGGGATCTCATCCATGGACTAATGTGATGGTGGATTCATAACCTAATGGGTTACTGGGAGATGGTGTAAACTTTAGCAGCTAGGATCTAAATGGAGAGTGTATGTCACCAGGAGTGTGTCTTGGAAGGGTGAATGTCCTACCTGGCTCCTTCCTCTCTTTCTTTTTGCTTCTTAGCCACCCCAAGGAAACCAGCTCAGTTCTACTGCATGGTGCCCACCATGATGTCCTGTCTCAAAACAATGTGAACACATTACCATGGACTGTACCCTCTGAAGCTGTAAAGCAAAACAGACCTTTCCTCTTTTAAATTCACGCATCCTCAGGTATTTTGTAACAGCGATGCAAATGTAACGAATGTGCCATCTGCTTCCATTTATCACACTGTGGCTGCTATTCCCAGCAGACCCCTGTAAACCCTGTCTCTTACAAACTGGCATTGTTTCAACAACACTTCCCTTTGGCAGATGGGATCTTTCATTGGGACAGAAAAGGACAGGAAGGACAGTTCCATGTTTCCAAGTCTGCAATCATCAGAACATTATAGAACTCCAGTTCCAAGGCCACCGTTCAATGCAGACATCACAACTCAGGTTCCAGGTGAGTGAAACATTTTCCTGAAGAGCCACGCTACATACCAAACTCAGCCCCACAGATCGACACTTACCCTGACATCAGTTTAAGACAACCATCAGCGGTCGTCTTGCAGTGGGCCTTCTGTGACAGCGATCACCATGTGCAGATGTAGAAATGAAGCTCTCAGCAGAGGAGAATGGGGGACCACGGGCTCACCCTGCAAACTGACCCAAAAGGAGAAAAGTTGGATGGTGGAACCCCATGGAGATAGACTTGCATGAGAAGAGCTCCTTCTTACACTGGGAGATTCCCCTTCAGAAATGGCTCCCTTCTGCTCTACTTAACTCAGATAATTAGATCTCTGCTGGTTGTCTCAAGACTCTCAGAAGCTCCCCATAACGGCTCTATATGAACCAGGATCTCCCATTGATAAGTGTCATATCATAGGATTATTTTTCCCTTGACCATCTCTCTCTCTCTCTCTCTCTCTCTCTCTCATTGGACTTTTATTTGCACCATGCCTTGTTTCCTTGTCTTTGTGTCCTCTATTTGCATATACTACCGTGTCTATTGTATAGATTTTTTTTTCTATCAACCTGCATTTTTGTTTCCCTTTGGCCACGCTCCTGGTGGAAACCAGAGCCTCATGGGTGCTACGTGAATACTGATCGCTGGCCTCCATCACGGCCTCCCAGCAGGTTCAGGAAGCACAAGTACAGGCTCACAGCTCACGTGCTATGCACATCAAGCTCTCAAAAATTTGGGGGCCTGCATTACTCCCAGGCTCCCTAGCATGCTAGCCAAGTACTCTACCACTAAGCTGCATTCCAGCTCCAGGAGACACCTTCTGAATAGACTCAGGGTCATGAGTTATGGCTCACGGGACAAATCTGTCCCGCTCCTTGTTTTGGTAGTCAGTCAACAGTGTTTTAGGTTGAAAAGAGTATCTTTGATGCATGCAGAAAACATGAAAAGAGTATCTTTGATGCACGCAGAAAGCATGAAAATCGAATTTCTGTGTCTATAAACAAAGCATAATTGGGCAAAATCATATATATTTACCTGCATCTAACTCATGGATAGTTTTGGGGGTCACCGAGTCAAAACCAAGTAGACTGTGAAACAGATCCTTTGGCCCCCGAACCCACAAATTATTTACTCTCTCCCCTTTGGAGAAAGAGTTATCTGACCTGTGACATACAGAGCCCTACATATGGATTGAAGGTCTGTTCAGAAGAAAGCCAGGGAAGTATCTTTCCACTTACAGAAGACATTTCTGTTTTAGTTGCTGACATCCAGATGAAAAACTACTGTCTGTCTGCCACAACTCACTAACATACGGACCTACTGTTTGCGTTTTAAAATGTGAACCGTGATCCTACTTGGTAAAACAGATCCAGGAGAGACCATTGGGTTATGGAACAAATTTGGCTCACTTCCCTATGCGCCTGCCTGGAGTTAGGTTTCCAGCAGTCATTTCTGAGGTTCAGTCATGATCCCAGAAATGTTAGCCCCTACCCTTAAGAGATGACACTTGAAACTGTTAATGAATCAATCTTCCAGTATGGCTCTTCATGTTAGAGTCTGGTACAAATGGAACCCTGATCAGTTGACCTTGATCCTGACCCACTGTCTGCAGGAAAGACAGTATCCCTGGGAGAGGTTGCGCCCTTTCTCTCCATCACCCTGACATGCTTTGGGAAATCTCGGATGGTACGGCTGTGGATCTGAGCTGAGCCACCACGTGGTCAGGTCAAGGCGGGTACAGATCATCGTATCTGTTCTTTTGCCCACGCTTTTGATTGGCAGAGACTGGAAGGCATCAGCTTAACCCTGAGTGTGCTACCCACACTGAGGAATGAAGAGAAAGAAAAAGTCGAAACATATCCCAGTGTGATCACTGTCGAGAGTCTGAATTTACAGCACAGCACAATGGCAAGGTCTGAAGTCCCAGGCTAGGAGGACATGATTTTTCATCCTTTTTTACTTGTTTGCAGAACACGTATGAAGTTCATGCATGCATATAACACAGCTTAATTTCTTTCTCCATCCCGTTTCCCTTCTCCTGCCTCTTAGCCGCCAACCACTTTGAGAAACATCCATTTCCTTTCTTCCTGTTATCCATGATTTTGCTTTTTATTTCCATTTTGGGTTTCTCATTAAGGGAAACAATATGATAATTAAACTGTGTGTCTGATAGATTGCACTGAACATCCTGCTCTCAAGGTGAGTCCAAATGACTCTTACAAATGATCTTTCTTTACCGCAAGATAGGACTCCACTGTGTATGAGTACATTTTCTTTATTCACTCATCTGCGGATAGGCCGTTTCCAAGATCTGGCTAATATGAATTGTGCTGCTATACACATGGGTGTGCAAGCATTACTGTAACTGTACCAATGTAGTAACTTGAACTCTTTTGGAAAATACTTAGAAGAGGAATGGCCAGGTCAAGTGGAATTTCTTGTTTGAGTTTTTCCAATGTGGTTGTACTAATTGCATTAATTTACTACTTTACCAATGGAAGGGTTCTTTTTTCCCCCGCAGCCTTGCCAGCATTCAGAAACAAGATTTGAGGGGTCCTCACCCAAGGGCAATTTTGCCCCTCAGGGACAAACGCTTCTGGTTGTCATCTCTGGGCAAGCTCTAATAGCAGCCAGTGAGTGGATAGATGTCAGAGATGTCACTAGCATGCACAGGAGTCATTGGACAGACACAAATCACATAGAATTACCCAGCCCAGCCCTCATGCCCGACAATGTACCATCTGTTCCCAAACGTCCATGATACCAAAAGTTAAGAATTCTGCATCAGACCAGTGATCCAATTAATACCTATGAAGACATTAAGCACACCCACTGGGACCTGAAGTGGGTGATAGGCTATTGCCTCTCTTTTATTGGCCAATCTCAGATAGCAAACGTTCATGCTGGTTGCTCTGTGACTTTAACATACTATAAGAAAATAAGACTTTAAATAAAAATTAATAACCCTAATTATTATCTCATCCATAAGACTGAAGAATACCAAGGTGTTAAGTCTTTTCTATTAGTAGGAGCTTGTATTCGAATGTATTTATGAGCTCCAAAAGAACCACTTATTGGGCCAGGGATGTAGCTCTGAAGCACGGTGCCTGCCTGGCAAGCATGGTGCCGTGAGTTTGATTCCCAAGTACCAAAAAAATTACAAAATAAAAAATAAAAATAACCGCTATTGGGCCAGAGATGTACCTCAACGGCATAGCGCCTGCCTGGCAAGTGTGAGGCCATGAGCTCGATTCCTGGTACCAATAAATAAATACATAACCACTATTCTTCCACCTCCCTTCCAGAGCCTGTTTATCTATTATCTTCATTTGCTCGCTCCCATTTGTCAGTCTCCACCATTTTCCTCGTTCCCTTCTCTAAATGAGATTTCGGGTGTACATCTTCAATGAAGAAGGGTAATGTTGGACTCTGCTGGCTTCTGTCCAGTATTTCAGGAGGCAGCCAGTTCTGATGATCACATGACTTTTGCAATTTCCACTATGTTTCATGGGTCAACCCAAGCCAACTTGAGCTGATATGGGACATGAGTCTGGCCTTAGCCACCAGCACTACCAGCTTTTCACTCAGTATCTATGTGTTCCTCATCAGAACATCAAGGTGCATAGAAGGAAAAAGTTGCATCTCTACTGAATTCTTTTCACTATTCCCTACAGAACACAGTCTATGGAATATTTTCACAGTGCCTATGTTGTATGAGGCAATTTAAGCCATTGAGAACTGATTCAAAGCATACAAGAGGAAAAAGATGTAAGTAGGTTTGGTATAAACACTATGCCTGGGATTTTGGTATCCATGGTCGGGAGAATCCAGGAACCAAATGACAAAGAGAGATATGGAGGGAAGATTGTATTGTGTTGCTTTTTGTGTGTGTGATTTAAAATCTAAATATACTTTTGAAAATGTGAAAAGGAAAAGGTAAAGACATTCCATGAGTAAGAGCATAAAGAAGGGAAAGCAAAGTCATGGGCAAGAGCCCAGGATGTGTAGTTAGTGACTGTAGATGTAGCAGATGGTACAGGAAGACAGGAAGGAAACAGAAAGATAAGCTGATGAAGTCCAAGAGGTTGAATTGTTGTGAAGCAGGCAATAATCCCAGTTTGTCTAGAACTAATGAGTTCCAGTTTCCAAGCTGGGATAGCCCCAGGCACAGTGGGATGAGTTGGACTCCCTAGTTACTTGTAAAAGATTCCAGAATATTCCATGGAGAACCTGCATTCCAGAATGTTCCATGTAGAATCTGCATGGAGAACATCCATAGTGGATGATGTGGCGTGAGCAAGACTTATGCTGAGTTTAGTTATTGTCCCCTCCACCTAGCTTACAGTCACATTCATGGCTGGCTAGCACTCAGCCACATCTGTCTCTGGACAGTGTCTTTTGGCCAAGGACAGTAGCCTCTCCCAAAGTGGCATTATCATCACCATTGGGCAGCCCAAGACAAGGGATGATCATAAAGGTTGCATCGCTCTTTCCTCAAGAAGGGACGGAAGAACTTTCCTGGGTCAGTGTGGGACCATCAGTGACAATTCAATTACCACCTTGGCTCATTCTGCTTACCTTACTCCTCTGTAAGTACTGATCCTAAGAGTAAATTCCCCAGAAGGCCCCTTGAGCATAGCTTTCATCTCAGAATCTATTCCGTGGGAGTCAATATAACTTACTATCTGATTAAAAACAAACAAAGAAAAGAGAGAGGAAAAAAAGAAACACCACAAAAAGCCTTAGTTACAAAGATATATCCCGCTTGATTCACACAGCTACTATTCTAGAAAAATAACAAAAAGCCAGATTTGGGCAGGGTGGGGGGCTTCAAAGTTGGGCTGAAATACCAATGGAGGGTCAAGGCTTCCAGAAAATGCAAGATAGAGTTGTCAGGAACTGGGAAAAGACAACATGCAAAATGCCAGAAAGGTGAACTAATTACATCTAACTAACAATGTCCCAAAATTGTAGTATATCACTCAAGGCACACTAGAGAAAAACATTTAGTCAGAGATATACACATACGTAAGAAGTTAGAAGATTGGCTTACAGTGGCTGTCCCCAGTCAGATGGGGGACAGTACAGAGAGTCTGTCCACCCACTTTCCACCCACTGGAAACTCCAGTCAAAGCCTGGAGTTCATTACAGTGTTGTATGCCAGTCTGTATCAGAAGCATAAAGACTCTGAACTGGAAGTTCCAAGATGATGTCCAAGGTGAAGACCAACACTGGCGTGAGCTCCTCCAAAGAAACAGACGTAAGCCTTCCTTCTTTGTTTCCCCTTTATGCCATCCAGTGGACAGCTACCCTAGCATGGGGCTTCTGTGTGCAGTAAATTCCCTCAGCCACGTTCAGAACTACGCTGATGCAATTTAGTGGGTGTTCCTTACTCAAACTGACATAATCAGTTAGCTATCACAAGGAGTTTCTGAGGAAATTGATCACCACATATTAAATAGTACACAACCTGGACTCAAAGAAAAACATTCAATCACAGAGTTTCTCCTGCCTTATATCACCTCCTCCTCACCCTCCTCCTCCTCCTTCTCCTCCTCTTCTTCCCCTAAGTCCTTCTCTTTCTTCCTCCTCTCCTCCTCTACTCTGCTACTACTTCTCCTCTTTCTCCTCTTTCTGTTTCTCCTCCTTCTTTGAAATGTTATGTTCTTTGTTCTTTTTCTCAAATGAAATCGATAATGTGATTGTTTGATGACGGCATTTAATACTCCATGAAGAGCAACTCTATATTGTTATGTTTGCTATGTACTGAGGAGCATGAGGATTACAGCAATGGAATTGAGGTTGGAATTCTGAGTACACCTCACACCACAGGAGTCACCCACTATGGCTACTGTCTGTTTCTGTCAATAAAGTTTTACTACAAGACAGGAGTGGCCACCCCAGTCTATGGGAACTTTTGCATTAGAGTTACCAAGTTGGTTGTATGATCTGTGATGATAAAAAGAATTTATTATACTACCTGTACAGAAAATGTTTGTCTACAGCTGACCTAAATGAAAGGATCTGTTAATTGTCATCACCTCTTATTCTTGAGACCAGCAGACATCTGTCAATAGATGAAGTCTTCTAAAGGGTGTTTTGTCACATTACCACGCATCCTTGGAAAATGTGTTTCCTGACACATTTTCAGGTCTGATAATCTGATAGGTAGGCTAGTCTTGACGTGATGTCTTGTCAAAGGTATTTAAGCATGCAGAGGTCACGAACATATTGCATACTGCAAGTGTTTATAAGGATTATGAACATAGCATAAACTGGTATTTATTTAATTTTTACTGAGTCTAAATTTCATTGAACTTTTCTTGCATCTGAAATTTTAATAAGGAATGCGAAATAGCCAGGGTATGCATGATCTGTCAATGTACATATCAATATTCAATAGATGACAAAATCCAGGATTGTGGAAATTGTGGAACTATGGTGAATTTAATCAGAGTGAGTGTCAAGGTGTCACGCTATACAGGAAGACCAACTGGCACTGTCAGATGGAACCAGAGATAAAAGTTCCTAATTGTTAGATGCCACTTTTTAACAGGAGCCACTTTCCCACCAGCATTAGAAGATGAGAAAGAAAAAAAAAATTCCATGTGACATTTCTTCATTTCTCTTGGTGGAGATACAATCCTGGGGTAGGAGGGTCAGCTGGCATGATTGCAAAATGGTAGCAGAACCTGCAAGCATTTTCAGTACCTGAGCTTGATTATAAAACAGCACTGAGGACTGAAACAGACCTGGATTCGATTCCGTGTGTTGATCAATCTTACCACTCACCAAAAAATTCCTAAACCAGATGTGGTTGTGCACATTGTCCAGTCTGCTCCTTAGACAGCTGAGGTAGGAAGATTGCAAGTTCAAGGCCAACCTGAGCAACTTAGGAAGAAACTGTCTCAAAATGAAAAATAAATACGGGTGGGAATGCAGCTCGGTGAAAGGCTCTGAGTCCAGACCCCAATACGGGAGGGAAAAATAGAAAGAAAAAGAGAAAAAGAAATTCTAAACTTGGATGCAGACCCAGTGAGTTGGAAAAAAAAATTCCACCGCAGAATTTTCCTGTTGCTTTTCCTTCCCTGGGGCTTAATTTCGTATGTGTGAAAGGGGCAGGCTTGTGTTTGCTTAGGTACTTACTCATTTGGCTCACTCAAGATGGGATTGTTGTTAGCCACCTCCCAGTTTATGCTAAGGGCATTGACATGTCACCTGGGGATTCCATATTTCAAAACCAAAAACGAACAATGGGTAATCCTTCTCCATAGGAAGCAAATGGAAGTGTTTTCATTTGCAAATTCATTTGCACCGGGGACACAATTATAATGCCACATGACAGGTCACGGCAAGTGGGTAACCCTAGGTCTGGAATCCGCAGTGTTCAAACTGTGAGGTGTGATCTTAGGAGAGTGATTTTGCATGTGTCTCCCCTAATCAACGGTGTGATTCTTTGCATGTATGCCACGTCATCCTCTTCCTATGTCCATGATCCCCAAAGCTTTGGCACAGCGGTGAAGGAGGTGTCAGGAAACGTTTCACAGGCTTACTGGTTCAGTTTGTTGCAAAGTGTGCTGTGGAGGTGTCTCCTAGGGAACAAGGAAATGTCCTAGGGCTTAAGTTTAACCCAGACATACCAATGAAGAGTTCTACAAAAGTATGTCTTATGATTTTCAACATGTATAGAAATAGGGGGGGAAAAATCAAGTAAAACATAAACTTCTATGTGGCAGCTGGTTCTCCTTGGGATTCTTTGGTTCACAGATGGGTTGGTATAACCCTGGGCTCTGTTGAATTATGCCATTCCCTCTGCAGGTCATCATTGCCTTTGTGACTACTGGCTTGAGAGCCTCAATTTCTTCTTCTCAAAAGAACACTGTCCTACAGGCTGAAGGACCCACCTAACTCCATGATGACACCTTAGTAACTTCACATCTGCTATGGATTGATAACAGTTTATCCCTGCTAAAGCACATGTGGGAATATACTTCGCACCTTTGGATATTACAGGGTGAGGCCTTCATGAGGTATTAGGGTTCTGCCCTCGAAAGAGATTAATGCATTCCTCCTATTAACAGATTAATGGATTACTAGCTTAGTGGTTTATCTCGGAAATAGAACTGTTGTGAAGGCCAACTGGGTTAGGTCAAACACACATACACACACACACACACACACACGCACACACGCACAGACACACACACAGCTTGTCTCTGCCCCTGGAATCCTATCAAATAAGGACTCCCAACCTTCAGCTTCTAGACCCATGAATCAAAATATATATTTTCACTCCTATAAGTGGCTTTGTTCTTAGCAACAGAGAACAGAATGAGTCAGGGGCCCAGCTTACTCCTGCATGACTTAGCTGAAATGTAACTAGTTACACAACCAACAACTCTGTTTCCAAACAAGGTCCCATTTTGAAGTTCCAGGAATGGCCGATTTTTTTTGAGTGGTAGTGGTGGGGCAATATTGAACTCAACGCATGCAGCTTCTGTAAACATGGATGGGGGTCCCCGTGCATCCAGCAAGAACCAAAGAACTGGAGCCAACATTGTCAACAATGTTCCCCTTTCCTTCCTGTCTCAAACAAGGACCCACAGTGAACAGCAAGAAGGGTATAACGTTTGCATGCAGGTATCTGTTGTTCAGACAAACAACTCTGCTGTGCAAAGTTTTACCAACTTTCTAGGAACAGGCTGTGTCTGTGAAAAGACTATCTTGCCCATTACAGAGAAAAGGCTCTGCCGGTATCAAGATCAGAGCTAGAGCCAGAATCATTCCTGCTACTATTCCAAAAGCTATGCCATAGCTAAGGTCTCCTGGATGGTTAAAGGCAACCTGGGGCAGGCATCACTCACTAGCAGGGTTATCAGGGTAGCACTCCGTGATGCCCACTACAAATTACTGGAGGATAAAATGCCAGCAGGCAGCTGACGTCCAACGCGCACTTGTACACAACAACTGTGTGTCTTCTCTCTTCAATTAGACATGGACACTGTAAGGGAAAAGCTATGCAAGTAACTGTTATACTGTATTATTTATAGAGTGACGATAAGGAAAAAGAAAAGCCTGCCCATGTTCGGTAGAGGCCTAACTACATTCTACCCACAGGCAGCAATGTCAGTTCTTTTTCAGGGATGTGTCACCCACAGTAGCTGAAATACTGGATATGTAACCCCTAGATATGGAAACCTAAATACCCCTGCTTCATTAAAATTTATTAGAGAGAAAAATATTTTCATATTCTCCTGCACAGTAGAGTGATTATAGATAACAAAAATTGCATTTTATGAAGAACCAGGAGACAGTTCAAAGGTCCCCAACGTAAAGCAATAGCAAATGTTCAAAGAGCTGGAAATGCCAATTATCTTCATCTATTGTACATTGCATACATGTGTTGAATTATCACACAGCACGTTAGAAATAGGTACAATTATCGTGCATAAAAATTTTAGAGACCCACCATAAGAAGTCATCAGTGACTTTAGGATTGATCGATAGAGCCAACTAAAAGGGAGCCTTGGAAAATACAATCAGGCTATAACCAAAAAAAGAAAATGCGTTTTTTTAGTACCGGGGATCAAACTCACGACCTTGCACTCACCAGGCAGGCGCTTATGCCACTGAGCTAAATCCCCAGCACTACTTTTTGGTTCTTAAGGCTGCTTTTTCAGCATATCCCACAGAGCAACAAAGCATCAGGTCAGCTTTCAACAGGAAGTTTCTAAAGCGGGTGCTGATATTGGAGGTCACAGGTGTCTTAACTGGCAACCTGAAATGCACCATCTGCTCTTGATGATGCTGTGGGGCTGCGTCCACTGAGTGGCTGGTAGAGATCTCAGCCATGGACAATGAATGGGTCACTGGACCGCAAACCATAGAGCTCTGGACCAACCACACCACTAAGCGTTTGTGGACCCAAGTCTTTGTCCACCTAATCTCTCTTAGAGATTTCTCCTGACTCTCCATGGACTTTCCTTCCAACCTCCCTAAAACAGTGTTTCTTTCAGCTACCCGCTTTAACTTCTCTTGAGGAGGTCCTTACTTCTTAACCCAATGTTAAGGTTTGTTTTTTAAATGTCATCCGAAAGCACACATGCTGAAACTTTAAGAGGAGGAGCCTAGTGGCAGGAAGTGAGGTCCAGTGGGGCTGTGGTCTTGAACAGGATATTGAGACCTTATTCTGTTCCTAAGTGATTATTGATTGAAACCTCTGAAACCATAAGACCCAAACAACCCTTTCCTCCTTCAAGTTGATCAACTCAGCCATTTTGCCCCAATGATGCAAAGCTGGATACCTCACTAAGATTTTTAGGAAGACAGTGTCAACAAACAGTCTGCAATTTTACTCAGAGACCTATCAGCTGCCAGGTTGGTCTTCAGACACTAAACATTCCATGCTAAAAATGAGAGTGTACTGAATTAAGAAACATCTGCAGAACTTAAACGGTAAAACTGGTTAGCTGCTAGTTTTACTGTGTGAATGCACCAGGGGATACATTCCACATGCTGTGACTTAGAAGACTCAAGACTCGGTGACTCTGCCTGCCCAAACCAGAAAAGTCTTATTTATGGACGCTAAACACCCTTGTGCAAAAATGCCATCCAGGAGAAATGGCACTGGGCTTTCCTTACTGATAACAGGCTGATAAGTGGTTTTTGACTTATTAGAACACTTTGTCAGCTTCTGAGTGTGGATTTTAAAAAGCGATTTAGAGGAAAATTTGCAATTACTTGCTTTCGGTGTAAAATTATTAATGTTGGGTAGTTGGGGGGAATATATGGAGCTTGCTAGCCCTCTCAGCTGACCACTTTTATAAATTACCTAATACTTGATGACACCCCCCTCTCCTAAAAGCAATCCCATTCAATTCAAATCTAGTTGTCCAGCAAGAAGTAACCTCAAGAGACTTGGTCTGAATATTTTTCCTGGGGTTTTGGGAACACGTGTGAAATGAGGCCCTACCTGCAAGTTTACTGGCTCTGTAGGGTATAGCAGTAATTGTAATCCAAACACTGTATTTCACACACAAGAGGAATGATCAAGTGCCTCTCGTAAAATGATGATGGGAATCTCAGCTCTCTGAGTCCCATATTCCCTTGCCCCAGGAAGCATAAAATAGAAGGATATAGTCTCTGTTCTTTATTTTTTTAATGAAGCTATCACAGACATGTAAAAATTATATAAATGTATGGTATCCATGACATTTTGATAGAGGTATACATTTGAAATGGGTGCATCAAGCTAATTAACATCCATCTTCTCACACATTTATTTTTTGTTTCTAGAACATCTTGGAAGTTTTCAAAAGCATACTATGTTATTCCTAACCCATAATAACCATGTTATACCAAAGATGCCTTGAACTTGTTTCTCCAGTCAAACTTGTACCTTTGGACCAACATTATTCCTAAGACTCATCACTTGGCAACCACATTCTGCACTCTGTGTTGTAAGAATTCCTAGACTGAAAGTTCTGAACCTCTTAGCTAAGTCATGAAGGTTGTAAGATAGGGCTAGTCATAAGGGCTGATGGGTAATTAATGTTAGGTACCTCATAGAAATTACTGTAACAGATGGCAACATTGGTGTTTCCTGTTGTTTCATGGACTGTTGGTACCGAAGCTAGAGAATAATTGTGCCGCACAAGAATATCCACAGACTATGGAAGAACTCAAAGGTTAAAGGTTAGAGAGAGCCAGGTATGACTTTCCTGAGAAGAATGGTGGCAAAAAAAAAAGAAAAGAAAAAATCAGGCAAATGTTTTATCCAAGAAGATTTAAAGTAGAATTTTGCAGGAAGTTATTCCTTGATGATATGACTAGACTTCAAGTGAAGAACCCAACCAAGGTAGGAGGGTGAAGGACCACAGGTGTGTTAGTCAACGTTTCATTGCAATGACAAAATACCTGACGTAAACTAATTCGAATGAGGGGAGGGTTATTTGAGGGCCACAATTTCGGAGGTTTCAGTCCATTGGTTGGCTGGTTCCAAAGCAGAAATATCATGGCTGAAGAGAATTGTGGGGGAAAGATTTTCACAACATGGAAAGGAAAAAAGAAGAGAAGGAAAGGAGGGGAGGTGGGAAAGAGGGAGAGAGGAAAGGAAGAATGGAAACACAAGGAGGGAGGGAAGATAGAAAGGGGAGAAAATAGGAAGAAGGAAAAGAAATAGAGGAAGACAGAGGAGAAGAGTAGAAAGAAAAGAAGGAGGGAAAGTGAAAGAAGGAAGAGGAGAAGAAAGAAGGGGATGAAGGAGAATGGAGGAGGAAAGTGAATGAGGAGGAAGGAAAAGGAGGAAGGAATGAGTAGGAAGAGGAAGAGGTGGAGGATGAGGGAAAAGAGGAAGAGGATCAGTCATAAAAAGAGAAGAAGGAGGAGAGGAGAAAAGGGAGGAGGACAAAGAGGAGGAGAAAGAAGAAGAAGAGAAGGAGGAAGAGGAGAAAGGAGGAGAAAGAGAAGAAAGAGTAGGAATGGGAAGAAGAGGAGGAGGAAAAGAAGGAAGAGGAAGTCAGACAGGTGACAGAGGGATGATTTCTTCTTCTGCTTTTATTCCATCCACTTTGCGGGCTGAGACCTTTACATTCAGAGCAGGCCTCTCCCTTCAGCTTACTGTCCTATGTGCCACTCATCTCTGGAAACACTGCGACAGTCACAGCTACAACTATACTCTATGAACCTCCTTGATATTTCTAAGAATCAGTTTGGCACTCAAGATGAATCATCAGGACAGAGAAAGACACCATGAAGTCAACTGGACCCAGGGAGTACCCAGGTCCACCCCAACAGGTGCGGAGTGAGTAAAAGAGAACTTCAGGTGCTCAGATTCCTTCACTGAATCTGTAATGAAGCATCTTTTCCTCCAACAGAGCTCAGTTAATAATGAACCCTAAAATATAGCATCATTGAACAAAGTTGTACCTCTCAGTACGGAAGCTCAGGAGGCTCAAAAAAAAAAAAGAAAAGAAAAAGAAAGAAAAATTCATTCAGATTTTCTTGTTAATGCTCAATTAGAATGAAGGACCTTCTAATTTTCCACATGGTATGCATTCATAGAATTAATGTGCTGCACAACAAACTCTGTCTCTCCTATATCCACCAGAGGCCCTTGAATTGATCGCACTACGTGAACCAAAGCAAAAGTTCTCTATTGTATAATATCAATGCATGGTAAAAGAGCAGGAAAAGTTCCCATTCCCAATTACTTCTTTATTTATTCATAAAAACTATTACTTATAGCAACATATTATTTTAGCAAACCATGCTATTTATTATTTATCTACTCCTGAATGGTGAAGTGTTGTGTTCCCCAAAGATTTTGATCAAAGTCTATACTTAACAGTCTACACCAATAAAAACGAAGTGTGTTAGACAGAATAAGGGCCCCAAAAGACATCCCCATCTTAACACCATAGTTTTAAGAATATCTTTGTTCCTTCTCTGGCCAAACAGACTTTGCCCATGTGGTTAAAAGAATACTTTGGAAATGAGGAAAAAAGTATCCTGGTTCATCCCATAGGCCCAAGGGTAACAGTTTCTCTGGTAAAATGAAATTGGTTTTTAAAGAAATGTGGTATACCTTGCAGGAAAATTATTCTCACAGGCACAAAATGAGGAGATGGTAGATTAAAATGAGTTTTAAAAAAAATGAGTCCAAAGAGAAGCCAATTAAAATAGTGTGAGCCACAACTTTCTCTGAGGTTGTTCTACAGAGAGTAATTTCCATACCTTCAATATTCATTTAGGCTTTGCCCCCAAACCAAGATGCCTGGCAATGCCTGAGTTTTAAAACTGATTTCCCCAATCTGTTTCTTTGGTAGTCACTCTTTGGCTTCCCCATGTATTTTGCCTTAGGCTGGTATGGGAATGATACACTGACAAATAGAAAGTTCAGTATCGATGGGAATTTGGCCAAAGGCTATCAAAAGGTGAGTTTACTAGCAACTTGGAGAAAATCACGGATTTTCACCACAAAAAGGGCTGGGGTGTCAAGCAGCAGTCATGCCTCCAGAAAGGAGGGTAGTTCAAAAGGTATTTCATTCAGAGAGATGACCCATTAGATAAAGACATGGGAGTCAATGGTCATGTTTCTAGCATGTAGAGCAGATGACCTGGACAATCATTCATTGAATAAGCTTTGGGAGGGCTGGCATAACACCTCACGTGGAAATTTCCATACCAAAAAACTCTGTTTCATACACAAAATTATTTAAAATACTATGTAACATGCAGCTTTAGCCTATAGGGACAAAGTATATATGAAACATAAATAAACCTTGTGTTTAGACTTGGACCTCTTCCCAAAGATATCTCATGATTTCTGTAGGAAGATTCCAAAGGTCAAAAAACAATCTGAAATTCCCCTGGCTGTGACCAGTTAGGATAAGGGAATCTCACCCTGTATAATCCAGAATCATGTCATTTATCTCCTTCCTATTTCACAGAAGAAGAAACTTCTTTATGTTAGATCTAAGTCCTTGAGTCATTCTTTATTCATAGTCACCAGCCAGGAGATATTATCTGTATTTTTATCTGAATAACTCTAAACAAAACAAAAAACTAGTTGGCCAAACCCCAAACACACTGAGCAGTGCAGTGCCAGTCCTTTACTGTCACAGCTTTTAAAATCATATGACTAAGTCCTCTGGGATTCAATCGCTTGGGCTTCAGAGGCCCATTCACACTTGTTCATGACACTACTTTTTCAAAGCACTATTCTAACTGCAGGATGAAGTTTCCAGAAAGAAATGAGTCTACTGGATATTAAGCTTTGAGCTGGGTGACATTTCTGTGGATGCCTAGTGCCTAAAAGTCTCCCAGCACCAATAGATTAGGTCTCTGTATCAATTTTCCTACTATAGGTAAGAACTCATTACTCATTCACTGGATCAGGCCCGAGGGGCTATGGGATATTACCAAATTGCATCACTTTGAGTTTTTCCTTTTTCTCTCTCTCTCTTTTACAAAATCTTTACCCAAGAACAGTGTACCTGATTCTGCGTCTTGATTTAGACCTTTGTTATCACTTTTTTTTTTGCATTCAAGGAGAATTTTTATTTCAATTATCCACAAAGCAACACAATAATTTATAAAAATAGTAAGTTTTAGGCTATCATCATTCATTAAAAAAAGTGTTTGTGCACAGCTGTTGACTTGTAACAAAGGACATATTCCAGAGGGCCTTGGGGGTGGAAAGACTTTCAGCAGCAATTCTTCGGAAACGCCCATAGTTGGAGGTGAGGAAAGAGATAAAGTAGCAGATGAGAGGTTATATGATTTAGTGCCAGTGAAGACAACAGAGAAGCATTTAAATTAGGGAGATGGGATGGAGTTTGCAAAATACGGACATTTCATTTCCACACTAGATAGTCACACACAAGAGGGACATAGTCAGGTGACCATCAATACCCCAGTGTTCACAGGCCCTGGCTTTATGAAATTTGAGGAGCTCTATAAGAATGTGACACCTGAAATATCTTCAGGGGTGTGTCCTAGCCCTGGGGATGAGGGGTCTCACAGAGGCCCATTCTAAAACTGATTTACGGTGATGTCAGGCAACCTTGTAATTTAACAAAAGTCACGGAATTGTACAAATGGGTGAATTAAATGAAACAGAAGAACCCCCCCCAAAGAGCTGTAAACGTGATTTTCATCAAAACCACTGACAGAGAAACCACAAAATGGAACTCATTATATACATATTAGACTA
>PVJX010022188.1:0-30904 GCA_004027295.1 Dolichotis patagonum | reverse complement strand
AGCTTTCCCTATTTGCATATTTATTTCATTTGATATCATTTCAGACATTTCAGGTGTATGGCTTCTTTTTTCTTCTATGTACACAGCTTCTAAGCTTTCTTGGGGAGGGCTAGGGCTTTGAGCCTGCCTTTTGGTCTTGCCTTTTGTCATTTTTCTGTATTTCCTTACTTTGAGTGGTGTTCCAAAGCTTTCTCTGCTTTTGTGGCAAATTACCTGTTACACCCTCAGTTCCTGGAGGGGCAGTGGCACCCCCACAGGCTCCTGTCTTCCTCACAGGGTCCTAACTCCCCTCTTTGGGCTCCTGGCTCCCTAAGTTGTAAGGCGAATGCTGGGTGTGGCCACCCCGGAGCCTGTGGAATCTCAGGCAGGCCAGGCCTCCGTTCCTTGTCCCAGGCAGGTCTCCAGGAGGTTCCCTGCTAGTGAAGGGCCTACAGGTCCCAAAGAGTCAGGCCAGAATGTTGGTTTCTGAAAAGTTCCCGGTCCCAAACAGACCTGGCCAAAATGCCAGTCTCCACATTATTCCCAATCCAAACAGCCCAGGCCACTCTGCGGGTCGCAGAGTTTCGGGTCCCAAAGAGACAGCCTGAGATGCTGCTTTCTGGGAGACTTCCTGGGGGTGAAGGGCGGGGCTATGGGCCCAAACAGACCTGGCCCAGATGCCGATCTCCAGGCAGTTCCCTGAGGATGAAGGGCGTGCTTACCAGTCCCAAAGAGTAGCGCCGAGATGCAGGTCTGGGCTGACTTTCGATCCAAACAGCTCAGGCCACTCTACGGTCCGGTCCGGGAGTTTCGGGTCCCAAAGAGACAGCCTGAGATGCTGCTTTCTGGGAGACTTCCTGGGCGTGAAGGGTGGGGCTACGGGCCCAAAGAGACCTGGCCCAGATGCTGATCTCCAGGCAGTTCCTTGCGGATGAAGGGCGCGCCTACCTGCCGCAAAGAGTCCCGCTGAGATGCAGGTCTGCGCAGACTTTGGATCCAAACAGCCCAGGCCACTCTACGGGTCCCAATATTCCATTTTATTTTAAGCTAACTTTCTGGTGTGACTAGACACTATTAGAGGCATAATTTACAAATTCTTTCAGATATTGAGTTGCATTTTTAGCATCTATTTATAATTGTTTCATTTCTCTCTCTCTTAGTACCCTTTCAAATTGTTAGAAGTTCTAAATCATTGCCTGTCCTCTGAAGCCCTGCTAAGAGTCTACTCCCTTATTAGCAAATCACATTTTTCACTCACTCCAAAGTAAAATCAATCCTATTTTACCCCAATTAGATCCTATATTTTCCCCAATTCTAACCTGATCTTATTCGAGTAAATCATTTTTTCCTTCTCATCACTCCCTCTCCTGGCTTCTCTTGTGCATTTTTATTTGTAATATTCTACAATTCTGCAGCCTTACAACAAT
The DNA here is from genome assembly GCA_004027295.1 of Dolichotis patagonum. Lineage (NCBI taxonomy): Eukaryota > Metazoa > Chordata > Mammalia > Rodentia > Caviidae > Dolichotis > Dolichotis patagonum. The sequence goes on along the minus strand of PVJX010022188.1, from coordinate 29,498 downwards.
CCTAACCTACCCAGAGCCTTATTGTCTTATTTGCCTCTCTGTACTTTGTTCCAAAACCTTTGCCTTTCGTCATTCTCCTAAGTAAGCTTCCTTGTTAAGGTCCTAGGCACTAAACTCTATGGATATGGTTCTTTCAGAGCATTTTGTGTTTGCGCTTAATTACAAATTCTGTTTCACTTATACATTAAATTATTTATTTCCTAATACTCAGGAATTTTCGTGTATATTAAATGTAAAGAACATGAATTTTCAGTAATATGTTTTTCCACTGGATTTCCTTTTTTTTGTTTGTTTGTTTTTTGAGAATCATTTTGCTTTTTTAGCAATAATCTTCCCAGTCTTTTTCAGTTCTCTTTGATGATACCTTTTTATGATACTTTTCCATTGCTTCTTCACACCCCCACATTTTGTTGATTTTCCTATTTTTTTATATTTTCACTCTCTATATGCTTCCTGGCTTTCCTACTGAATCTTTGGCTCTTTTTCTATGCATACTCTCATTGCTTTAACTCAGAAATTTTCCTAATACAATTTTATCTAGTAACTCTCACCAACTTTTATGTCTTATATAAATGATATGCCAATTGTGTATTTCTTAAAATCTTAAATATGATCAGAAATAGTGGGTACTAAGCAACCTGAAAAAATTGAGGAATATTTAAATTTTAATTTCTGCAAACTTCAGTAGTATGTGGCTAATTGCATGCAATCTTATTTTTTGATGTTTGAATTCTTTCTAAATTTAACTGGTTTTATGTAATGATTTTATAGGAGTTTATCTTCATTTACATGCATCATCAGAATTCAGAATCCAGTAAATCACTTATCTTTCTAGAAGGCAAAGGAAAATAGTTATAATTTTATTTGTCATGAAAATCTTATTTCTGTAATGGGTGAAATAAACTTAATGAACTACTTAATAGAAGTACTTTTCTCCACTGAAGCATATTTTGAGAAATGTGAGAAACCGTAATTATCAATCCACACAATGCTTCATTAAGACTATTTACAGAAAACACATTTTTCATCTTTAATGATGCAACATGAATAATTTCATGCATTTTCCTTTAGTCTTTGTTATTAGTTCAGAATATTTGTGATGATTCTAGAGACACCTTTAAACAAATACGATTGTTTCTACTGTTTAAGTTTTTGAGGAGTGTCCATACTGCTTTCCATAGTGGTTCGACTAGTTAACATTCACATTACCAACGTAGAAGAGATCCATTTTTTTCAAGGCCCACCAATATTTACTATTATTTGATTTCTTGATGATAGCCATTGTTTCTTCAGTAAGATGGAATCCCAGGATTATTTTAATTTGTGTTTCTCTATGAATAGAGATGCTGAACATTTTTTACATATTTAATGACCATTTGTATTTTTTTCAGCTGAGAAATGTCTGTTAATTTCAGTTCCTATTTTTTGATTGTGTCTTTTATGTTGGTGGGTCTAAGTTGTTTGAGTTCTTTATATATTCTGGATCTGTGATGGTGAACCTATGGCTTGGGTGCCAAAGCAAGCATGCAAATTCCACTTTGTGATGTTATCATGAGTTATATAAATTGTTTTTTCTAAACTGTAGCCTCAGTATTCAGATTTAATTGCCATGTTGGCACTTTGTGATAAATAACTGCTTTGGGGTACAGTTTGGGCACTCATTTTCCAAAAGGTTCACCATCACTGTTGTAGAAATTAGTGCTTTCTTTGAGGAATGACTGGCAAGAAATAGTTACCAATTCTGTGTGTTGTGTCTTCCCTCTGTTATTTGTTTCTCTTGCTAAGCAGAAGCTTTTTAATTTGATATAATCTCACATGTGCATTATTATGCCATTGACTTTGTGTTCAGAAACTCCTTGTCTATGTCTGTATGTCTTCAAGAGTTTACCTGTTTTATCTTCCAGCAAATTGTGTTTATGTTCTAACATTTAGATCTTTGATCCATTTTCATTTAGTTTATTGCATGGTGAGAGACATGGGTCAAGATTCCATTTTCTAACTGTGGATAGCCAGTTTTCCCAGCCCCATTTGTGAAAGAGGCTATGTTTCCTCCAGGGTAAATTTCTGGCTCCCTTATCAAAGGTTGGGTATCTATCTGAGTGTGCCTGGAATTGCTTCTGCATGATTTGTTCTGCTCCACGGATTCTTGCTGTTGTTGTTTTCCTTTTTTTTTTTTTTGGTTCCCAGTGCTATACTGTTTTGGGGTGATTTGTTTTGTCTTGTTTCATTGTTATTGCACTGTAGCTTTGTAGTATAACTTGAAGTCTGAGATTGTGATGTCTTCTACTTTGCTCTTGTACAGGATTTCTTTTGCTATCCCAGGTTATATGAATTGTTGGTTTGTTTTCTGTAGTTCTGTGAGGTATACTATTTGTATTTTGATTGACATTGCATTAAATCTATGTAGAAGATGTGTTTTCATTTCTGATATCGTCCTCAACAGTTTTCCTTTTATTTCATTCTCTTACCTTATTGTTCTGGCTAATGTTCCAAGAGCTATATTGAACAGTAGTTGGGATAGCAACTACTTGTCTTGTCTTATTCCTGATTTTAAAGGGAAAGCTTTTAGCTTTTCCTGTTCAATATGATACTGACATTCATTAGATTGAGATAATGTCTTTTTATACTTATTTTCTTCAGGCTTTTATCATGATAAGATGTTGTATTTTGAGCAAAGTTTTTTTTTAAACAGTTGAGATGCTCATGTGATTTTTGTCTTGGCTTCTGTTTATGTGATATATTACACATATTGATTTGCATACTTTGAGGCGTCCCTGCATCCCTGGGATGAATCCCTTGATCATGATAAAGGATCTTTCTGAGGATCTGCCATATTCTGTTGGTCAGTATCTTGATGACTTTTGCAAAAATGTTTAGTAAAGCTATTAGCTTGTAGTTCTCTTTCGGTTGGGTCCTCTTCTGGTCTTAGAGTCAGGGTAGTACTTGATCTCATGGATGTCTTTGAGAGTGGTGGTACCCTTTCAATCTCATTGTAGAGTTTGGGTATTGACATTTGATCTTCCTTAAAGTTCTTGTAGAATTTTGCGGTGAATCCATTGGTACCTGGGCTTTTCTTAGTAGAATTTTTATTACTTCCTCAATTTCATTGCCTGTAATTGGGCTGTTTCTTTTTTTAAATCTTCTTTATTCAGTTTTGTTAATTCATATATGTCTAGGAATCTATCTGTTTCCTGTGAATTTACTAGTTTATTGGAGAACATATTTTCAAAGTAGTTACTGATATTCTGGATTTCAAGAATGTTCATTGTGATTTCACACTTTTCATATATAATTGATTTAATTTATGTCATTTCTTGTTTGTATAAGATTGCGTAGAGATCTATTTTGTTTATTTTTTCAGAGAATCGGCCTCACACCAACAACAAATCAATTGAAAAATGGGCTACAGAGCCAATACTTTTCAAGAGAATATGCACAAATTACCAGCAAATATATTATTACAGAATTCTCAGTTCCTCTTCATATCACAAAAATGCAAATCAAAAGACAAAGTTATCTTACCATAGTTAGAATGGCTATAATTAAAAACAAAGACATTATTTTGAATGCTACAGAATGTATAAAATCTATGTTACCTCCAGCTAATTCATGTAATTAGAGAGACAGGTTTTTTCCCAAAATCCTAATGTCTAACAGAATAACCATCTTTGAGGTGCTCTTTGATATTCCATCAGCATTTCAGTGACGTTTAAGGCCTTCGTTTCAAGAAAAATACTGTTCCTTTTAGGTTAGCCTTAAGAATTAAATGAGCAAACAAATATTTAATACATTTTTTGGAATGCCAGAAATATTTATTAAGTATTGATTATTGTATTCTTGCTTTGCCTTGAAGAATGCTGTGTTATGAAATGTTTTTAAATGTATAATTCCATGTAGTTGAGAACCTCTGTAGAGCCATTAGAAATGTATTTCACCAGCACTTTACAAGTACATTTCAAAGTTCCATCTACTTGTAAATGTGCAATTTCCATGAGGAATATTGTGAACATGATATTGCATCATCTTTTTCTTAGATTTGGCCACAAGAAAGCTCAGTCAGAGGTACGCTGCCCTCTCGGAAAGCTTGTAATACCCGAATCTTTTCATGTCCATACACACTCATTTCTTTGAAAAGGTATCTGGCAGTCTAATTAGTGTTTTTCATGTTGAAATATATATTCTCTTCCTGATTTCTAAGGATACAATAAAGGGAAACAAATATTGGCAACGAGATGTATTAAACTTTTACTTTTGCTTTGTCAAGTAAATACCTGTTTGTAATTTGGTTTGAAATTTGCAACAACTAAAATCAGTATCATTAAGATCCTCAAATACCACATGCCACTTTTCTTAAAACAATGGAACATTATGTGTGTCTAAGAATTTTCTGCCATAGTAAACGTAAATCACAAGTTTTAAAGACTTTTGATGAATCTAGCATTAAATCCTAGGCTAAACAATAGTTAGATATATTGTAACAGCCTATAGTATTTCTAACTTGTGTTTTGGTGATTATTAATTTAAATAAACCCACCTTTTAAAACACTAGTTGTATTTTAGAATGATAGGTAGTGGTTTATTCTCTAATTTCATGTCAAATTTGAGGGAAAATCGCTTTCTGCTTAAAAGAGAAAACATAGCATATTAAATTAAAAATTGAGAATCACATCTCTCTTCCATAGAAAAATCCAAGACCTACTTTATTCACATTAGACACATAATCGTGTGGATTGTAGTAAGTTGTTGTTTAAGCTTAGTTCATGATTCAGAGTACCTGTTTTTAGAAAGGCAGCACCAAGTAATGTAGTAAGTTTGCCACATGACTGTTCCTTTGCAAGTCACCTAGCAGTGCAGTTTAGCTCTGGACATATAGTTATTACAATAAAGATTTGGTCAAGAAATTATTTTAAAGGGTAGCTAGCTTCCTTTCTAAGAGTAAGTCTACTAACAATGACACACAAAAATGTTCCCTTTTAGTAGCAAATGCAAAAATACTGATTGTCTCTAAGTATGTCATTTGCCATTTTGCATCAAAGCACTTTAAAACCTTTTAACACAACGGAAGTTGAAAGTATAATACCTTAAGTATACTTTCTGTGGTACAGTTTTCTTTAGAATATCTTTGATATGGAATAATTACTGCATTTCATGCACACGTTAATGAATTTAGTAAGTTTTGCTTTCAATTTCTGTTATGGTTTTTATGGTATGAATGCAAAATACAAATGAGTCCTTTTCTTCCTCTAATACAGAATAAATGATAAATTTAGATATTTTGTTTTTAGAAGTCAATTAATCATATCTTCCTCCCAGTTTTGGTGAAAATGATCATAATAATTCTTTAGGTACCTACAGTTGATTTGTTAATTTTAAATTTTTAAAATTTAAAAATTATTTGTTAATTATAAATATTTGTTAATTATAAATTAACATATTTGTTAATTATAAATCTTGATAAATTGAATAACTAAAGCACATTTACATATTTAAAAATATAAATGTGTCTTAATTCTCTGATGCTTTATACCTCTAATAAGTTTATAAAAGAAGATAAAATTAAAAACCACATACAAAAAAATTACACTATTTTTGAATGTCCCCCATTAATTGTGTATTATTTTGTAATACTGGTCAAAGGATTCTGAAGCCAGAAATTTATAAATTTCTCAACTACTTATATTTCACATTTGAGCCATGTTATGTTTTAAAAAATGTTAAAGTATTATATGATCAGACTGAATTTCAAAATTGCTGAAAAATAGGCAATTTTTCAAGCAAGCATCATACAGATATTCTTAGTCCTTAGTGTCTGTTAAGTCACTTTGCTGAAAATAACAAAAATACTATTATGATGATTACAAATGTGTGTTTTCAAATGTGTGGTGAGATGCCTTTTCCGTTGTGTTGCACAAGTGCTTACGAAGATAAATACTGTATTTCTTCATGTTTCCTTTTTTAATCAGAAGGGGCGCTGTGCATTTCTGTTGTATCCCACTTCTTCCCTGATCTTATGCAGCCTTGTGACATGACACTTCTTACTTGTTCATTCCTCTGTTCCTTTCTCTCTTCAGTGTAACAGATGACCAAGCAGCCAGCTGCCAGACTGTCAATTAGGACAGTACTGAAAGTAATGGCCAAGCCTTATTCACCTACCATGCTGTGGCAAAAATTTGGCGTGGACTGTTTTTCTCCACGGGATTGTACCAACCAAGGGTGGATGGAGCCTGCATAAATCATGGAACAGATGGGGTTATCTTACTCCTGAGGAATCCCCACAATACCCTCCTAGACTGAGAGCAGAGGTTGCCAAGGGAGAAGCCAAAGGCTAGACAGAAAGATGCTGAATCAGAGCCAGCACTGCCTTATCCGAGAGGGTAGAGTAAGACTGTGTGACCATATTTAGGATTTTAATCTGGAACACTTTTAGGAGATTTAATTCTGTCAATGCAACATTGTAGAACACAAGCCATGTTCTGTCATGATGAATTTAAATAACTTACTCTTGAGGTTCTGGAAGACCTTGAAGTGCATCTTTCATCTGCTGTGTTTCCATTATGTTGAGTAGCTTCTCTACGTCCCTAGCCATCATGACAAGCCCTGTGGACACAGCAGTGAACGTAACAGCCCTACTGGGTTAAAGCTCCTTCTGTTCACTGAATGACAGCAAGACCCTTTAACCTGGCATCCTAATCCTTTGGTTATATGATTTCAAGCAAACTTTTGGCAGACACTCAGAATGGAACCCTTTCACCCATTTCCTTATGGCCAAGTGACCTGCTCGTCTCACACACATTCACTGTCTACCCCATCTGCGTTGCCTTCTTCTGCCCTTGGGTGAACCTCTGCCTGATGCCCAGCCTCAACATCTAGAGACATAGCCATGTGACTTTCAGACCATTAAAATTAATGCAAAATTTAATGGGGCCTATTGGTGTCCTAAAATGTCTTGGTCTGTTCAGGCTGCAGTAACGAATTATCTCTGACTGGGCAACATTTAAACAACAGAAGTTTATTTCTCACATTTCTAGTGCCTGTGGAGGCCAAGATCAAGGTGCCAACATACTCAAGGTCTAGTGAGGGCTTGTTCTTCACTCACTCCATAGATGGCACCTTCTTGCCGTGGTCGTGCAGCCTAGATGGGGAGGTCATCCCACTCGTGAGCACAGAGCCTTCGTGGTGAAATCCCTTCTCAGGGTTCCTGCTTGTTACACTTACCTGTTTGGTGAAGTGTGACAAAACTTATTTTAGAGAATGATCACAACAACTGCAGCCCCACAGCCACTTATTTAACTCAGAGTGCCAACGCCTCCGCTGTGTGCATACCAGCAGCTGTGCTCAGCTGCCGGGCACTACCGGGAGGACTTGGCTCGTGTGCCTGCAGGGAGGACTGTGCGTGCCCACGTAGCACACGTGCCTGAGGTTCCCCATGCATGAATGTGGGGAGAACACAGATGATCAAAAATGCATTCTCTGTCTCTCTAGATTATTTAAAATAATTAAAAATATTTAATCCGGATGACTTTTAAATGATTCGAAAAGTGATTATAAAAATAAAATGTATAGGAATGAGAAGCAGCAAAATTGCTATGGTTGCACCTAAATAAATGAATATTTTGAGAAAATGTTCTAGGGTGTAGCTCTGATAAATAAAATTATTGAAACTATGACAAAGTGTTTAGAGTCCTTATGGTCATAAAAACACCTACCTTAATAGCAATTCTAGAAAAAGGAAAAAGAACATATTTGAATTTGTAATAATTAATAATATGTTGTGAAGCTAAGTGGACTCATGTAGCCATGAGTACATGTTAAAAATATTTAAGGATTACTATATTTCATCCTAAGAATATATAAATTTACTATAAATAAAGTAGGATGTACAAAAATAAATATGTGACTGGGAATAGACCTAAGAAAATGAAAGAAGCAACCGAGAGCATCAATATGACTGAAAGAAAATTTGGGGTTAGAAAATTTCAAGGCAAATTTCTAATAATAAAATTTGACACTACTCAACACAAATGGAATACATAAGTTTAGATGGCTTCATTTCAGGAACTGTTAGAGATCTGCCATTTACTATCTTATATGCTTGTTGGTCTGTGTTAGTTCATTGAGACTGACAAAAACATGTGGTCCTTGAGTTAGAGACGAAGGATTTTATCACTCATAATTACAGCTGGTAGCTTAAACTTTGGCCTTTTCAGCAGTATCCTTGACCTCATATCTGAAAAGCATAATAATACTGTCATTCTAAGATAATTGATGAGTAATTTGGGATAAAGCAAGTGTATATGTGTGTGTGTTATATATTTATGGTCTATATTAGTTTTCTACTACTGCAAAACCAATCACTAGCAATGGAGTGGTTTAAAACAACACATTTATTACCTGACTGTGGCTGTGGGGTCAGGAACCCAGCTGTGGTTTCAGTGGGTCCTAGTTTACAGTTTAGTATGCATTTGTTTAGAGGGTGTGTTGAGACTCCTCCCCATTAGTGAAGATACAGCGTGGTCCTGGTTGGTCTCACGCGCCTTAGGGGATGCCTTGAAGTCTGCCATGTGTTCAGTTCTTCTTGCTCCCACGGGGCCCAACTAAGAGCAGGTCCACAGCCCTTGTGCCCAGTGCATTGTCATCCTTACATGCAGAGTGAAGGTGTGTCCACAGGAGCAGTGGGTGCCACACCCTGATCGGGAGCAAGAGCCGGCCATAACCCAAAAATATTTTCCACCTCTCCCTAGAAGAGCAAACATTATCTGAGACAGAGAAAGGAAAAGTTTGTGACTAACGGCATTAACATATTGTGAAAATCTGGTTGGATGGCAACTAAGAGGAGGCTGATAGCAACACGATAAAGAAAGAAAAGTAAAAAAAACAGGATAGCAAATCGGAATTTAATTGAGAAATAGGAAATAAAAGCAGAAAGTGACCTTCTGAATTGCAATAATGCCTATGTTAAAAATTAAGAATGATCTCAATTCATTAAACTTTCACAATAAAAATGTTCAAGGGAAAAAAGAACAAGCCAAAGTACCAAAAAAAAAAAAAAGCGAAAGAAAGGCAATAATACTAGAACAGAAAGAAGGAAAATAAGGAGAAAAAGAAGAAAACATTTGGAAGAATATTACCATACCCAAAGTTTTGTTCTTTGCAATGGTCAGTGCAAATGACAAACATCTAATTAGACTGATCAAGGAAAAAAGTGCATTTGAAATTTCTGAAATCAGGAACAAAAGTGAAGAGAACACTACTGACCATAAAATTTTAAAAAGTTTGTGGAGGAATATTATGAGCAACTGTATGCTAACAAATTAAGTAACTTACATGAAAAGGATACATTATCACAGGCATATAGGTTATCAGAACATACTTAAGAAATGGAAAATCTGAAAAGGTAATGCTATGAAAAGTATGAATCATAACACTTGCTATAAAGAAATCCCAGTGTCAAACTGGTGCATTCTACCAAACATTTAAAAAAACAAACACATAAGCCTATTTTTATTAACTGCTCCAAAGATTAAAAAGAGGAGAGACCCCCTTCTCCATTCATCTTAAAAAGCCAAGACTTTTGGGTAAAGAGAACAAAGAAAAACTGCAGATTGGTTCACTAATGATGACCTGCAGGCAGAAATCTTCACAAAATAACTAAAACCAAATCTAGCACAGATAGAATAAATAATGCACCGTTAAAATTAGCCATAGCCCATAAATGCAAATTGGGTTAGTATTTGTAGGTCAATTAATGTAATACACCATACTAATTTAATAAGCATACTAATTTAAAACCGTATCAGTTTCTCAATGTATGCAGGGGAAGAATCTCACAAAATCCAACAGCCTGTCATGATTAAAAACCTAAGGGGGGAAAAAAAACTAGCACTATAAAAGAACACCATCCACTTCAAGAAAGGTATCTCAGAGTACCCATATTCAGTGGAGGAAGACTGATTGCTTTCTCCACAAGATCAGGAATAAGACAAATATGTCAACTTGTACTATTTCTGTGGTGCAACTAAATGAAAGAAAGAAGATCATTCTGATTGAAAAGGAAAAAGTAAACCATTTGTATCTGATAAGATCTTTTATGTAGTCAGTACAAGCACATCTACCCAAAGTGCTATCAGAACTAATGAGGGATCTGTCAACTTTATATGACACTAGGTCAGGGTACAAAATTATTGTATTTTTATAGATAGCAATAAGTGCTCAAAAATCAAGAAAATACTCCATTTTGCAATAACATAGAGTAAAGTAATACATGCAACAGAGTACTACAGACTTATATAGTACATTGGAAACTAAAAACAATTGTTGGAATAAATTCAAAAAGATCTAAATAAATGAAAAAATTTCATGTTTATGCAGAGGAACCTTAATATTATTAAAATAACAGCTTCATTGTAAGGAAATCTCTGTCAAAATTTCAGCTGCCTTTACCAGAGATTGACAAGATGAACCTAAGATTCAGATGGAAATCTAGTTAAAAAACAGTCTAGAAAATTAAAAACAGCTGTGGGGAAAAAGGAACTCTTCTACACTGTTGGTGGGAGTGTAGACTGGTGCAACCACTGTGGAGGTCAGTCTGGAGTTTCTTCAAAAGCTGGGTTTGGAAGTCCCATTTGACCCAGCTATTCCACTTCTGGGCATGTTCCCAGAAGAACTGAAAACATCATACCGCAGTGATATATGTGCACCCATGTTTATAGCAGCACAATTTGTAATAGCCAGATCCTGGAAACAACCTAAGTGCCCATCAACTGAGGAATGGATAAAAAAGTTGTGGCATTTTTATACAATGGAGTACTACTCAGCTATAAAGAATGATCACATTGAGATATTTATAAATAAATGGACACGACTTGAGACCATTTTCTTAAGTGAAATAAACCAAACTCACAAGTGTAAATATCGTGTAGTCTCCCTAGTATGAGAGTTGATAAGAGTATATAAGATTTTATGGTAAGCATGAGTCCCCATCTCATAGCTTTGAAGCCTTTCAATGTTTTCAATCATTAGTTGGAATGGTTTTATTTTGTTTTGTTTGACTGTATCATGCGTGATGATATGAACAGCTGTTTTGAAGAAAACAAAACATTATGACGGCTATTGCTGATTTAATATCATCCTTCTTAGAAGTCCTACCATGTTTCTATTCTTCTGCTACCATTGGTTCTATCTATCACATTGTGTCTTATTGGGATTTGAATATGTGTGATAGTTTAAACAAAATTTTTCTATCGAAAATGAGATATTATAGTACCCATTGATCATTTTCTGTTATTCGGTTCAGAAAGCCCTGTAATTCTTTCACTCTTTGCATGGTTTTATACAACTTTGTTATGTTTGATATTATTGTATTTGAAACTATGTTCAACTATAGCAGATTAAGAGATATTGTGATAGCTACTGTAGATGTCCGGTTGTCTTAATGTAAAGTACTGTGTTGCCTATGTTGTCCTATTCTGATCTGCTCTGTACTGCCCTCTTTGGTTTTATTCTCTTTAAAATAAAATTTAAAAATTAAAAAAAAAGTTAAAAACAAATTCAGCAGAGTGTGGTTGTACATTCCTGCAATTCCAGTACTCTGGGAAGCTAAGACAATAGTATCTCAAATCCAGGTCTAGTCTGGGTAATTTAGCAATTTAGTGAGACTGTGTCTTAAATCAAAAGTTAAAATTTTAAAAAAATTTAGGGCTGTAGTTCCGTGCAGAAGCCCTGCATTTAATCTCTAGTACCTCTCCCTCAAAGTTTGTACAAGTCAAGGTGTCAGTTTTAAATACACTGTTCAAAGCTACAACAAGCAAGACAGTTAGGGACTGGCACAAAGGTAAAAATAGAGACCAAAGAAATAGAAATACCATTAAGTAGCCTATTCCTATGGCCAAGTGATTCATGACAAGGCTGTCAATGCCATTGAGTTGGGAAAGAGTTTCTTCAACAAATGTTACTGGATCAGCTGGATCACCACATGCACAACCCTGAAATGGGAGCCCTTTCTCATAACATACACAAGAATTTACTCAGAGTAGATGCAAACACAGCAGCTAGAACTAGAAGATTCTCGTAAGGGAAGTTAGAACTAAATCTGAGGCAATCAGCTGTGTTTTCAATAGGATGCCAAGAGCACAAGCAACAAGAAACAGTTACACTATAACAGAATTGAAAACTTGTTCTGTAGATGACAACCATTAAGAAAATGAAAATACAACCCAAAGAATGAAATAACTTTTTAAATGGTATACGGGCGGAGGACCTTGTAGCCAGAATATGAAATAAACCATATGTACAGCAATAAAACACATACACCAAAAACACTCATATATATATAATACCAAATACACCAAAATGCACTCATTTATTATTACCATTATTATTATGAGTGATTATATATATATATATATATATATATATATATATATATATATGTATTTTTTCGTTGGACAGTCTCACTTTGTAGTTCAGGCTGGCCTTGAATGAAATATGTAGCGTCAATCTCCTGATTCTGTCTCTCCTGGGTACTGGGTTATAGCATCCCCCACCACACCCAACTCTTTATTAAAGGAGAAAATACAAAATGGTGCATCCACTTTGTAAAATAGTTTGTTCCTCAGTATGTTCAATTTAAGGGTTTCCATATAATCTAACAACTATAATACTAAATATATCCCTAAGAGGAAAAACCATTTAACCCTAAAAAATATTTTTAAGAGTTTTCATACCAGCATTATTCATCATAGGCAAAAAGTGAACATGACTCAAGTGTGTCTGCCCCATTGAGTGGATGCATGAGATCAGGTTTATCCAGGCAGCGAAATTTTACTCAGAAAAATGATGAACCTCAAAAACATTATGCTAAGTAAAGAATGGTAAGTGAAAGAATTCATTAAAAAGCACATAAGGTATGACCTCACTTATATGAAACTTGCAGATGAGGAATATTTATAGAGATAGAAATGAGATTCACAGTTGTTTAGTTCTGGGTATGACATGAGAAGTAGTAGTATAGAGTTTTTTATGGGGAAAATAAACCGTCTAAAATTAGGTTTCCACAATTGCTACCCAATCTTTTGCATATATTAAAAACTACACATGTAATACGTGAATTTTATGATGTGTAAATTATATGTTAGTAAATATGCTTAAAGTAATCAATAGCAGAGAGTGTCTGAGTATGTCATGTAATGAGTCATTACCATGGAAATTTTAAATTTATCCACGGTACTGTTAAGGCAGTGTATAGTTGGACAAAGTCTATGACCTGAACGGTATTATATAGAAGTAGAAATACAATGGAGTTTATATTTTGTGTATGTTTCTGTTCAAATATGTAATCACTGTGATTTCTTCCCATGAAGAATATAAGAAGAACTTGAAGTTTGGATTCCGTGTAAACTTATTAATGTCAGTTTTAGCTGATTTTAGAAAAGCAGACAGGAATGCTACCTGGATTGTGGTATAGAGTGATCTTGAGTATCCTGTTTACTGTTCCCATTCCTTTAACTAATATTGAACAGATTGGCAGCACTGAAATGAAGTAATTTAAAATACTTTATTTTTGTTACTCATTACTGAGTTTAGGAAATGACATCATATCTTTTTATAATGGCATGTAGTTAAATACAGAACGCTGTGATAGTACATTTTTAACCGTGAAAGGTCTGGACGGCCTCCAGGAAACAGCAGCAACAGTGGCTATTTAAATATACTTAGGCTTGAAATAAATGTATATTAGAATGTACTCAACAGAGGACTTGTTCTCTTCTGTATCTGTCATGTCTGGAACAGTCTGTGGCATATATAGATGCTCCTTAAGCACTGCCTGAGTAGGTGAACATGTTCTCATCTAACCTAAGAGCATGTGATTAACCATCATATTGTGTAGAGATTTAAAATCCCTTTAAAAAGCAAAAGCATCTCTAATTTACATATGTAAATATAGCTTATAATAAATTTGTTATATGACATATAAATAAAAGCTTTCCTGTAGGAAGTAAGAATTACATCTGATGCCAATCAAAAAAAATTTGGAAGGTTCGATTTTGCCTTAAAGAAATTTAAAATTCTGAAATATAAGAATATGATTGACATTGACTTGTTCTTTTCACAAATATGTGAAAAGCCAAAGAAATATCTGTTAAGCTTTAAAATAACAAAGATTCAGATAAAAAGAAAGTTCTACCTACATGTCACTACTGAATAAACGTTCACTTACCAGCCTTTGTACGTGACACTTAAAGTTCCATCTGTAAAGAACTTTGAAACATCTCAACTCAGAAAGCAGTATATGCTGAATAACTGAAGGTTTGAATTTGAGTTCTGTTTAACATGACGCCTGTGTTTGATTTTATTGTTTTATTTTTATTTTTTAAGACTTTATTAGTAAATGTTTACAATGTATAATGAATTCATTCGTTGCAGGGAATTGGTACATACACAAAACATACCTGAATTCATTTTTTCCTCTTCCCTTCCACCTACCTTTTATTTTGCCAGAATGGAATTTGTTCATAAGTCCTTACAAAGTTAATCATAAATAAATACATATTAAATCATCATATTGATAAACATACACACATAGGGGTATTATACTAAATCAAGTTACACTTTTGTTCATCCTGGATTACAATAACTTTTTTCTCTTGCAGTTTATTTCTGTATTAAGTTCCTCATATAAGAGAGACTCATATAAGAGAAACCATGCAGTATTTATGCTTATGTGTTGAACTTGCTTTCCCTAATATTATGGTCTCAATTGCATCCATTTTCCTACAAAGGACTCAAACTTAACCTCCTTTATGGCAAAGAAGTACTCTATCATGTGTAGACACCATAATATATTTACTCTTGGGTTGATGGACATGTAGGCAACTTCCAAGATTTAGCTGCTACGGATTGTGCTGCTATAAACTTAGGTACGATGTGATATGATGTCTTTACCTCTTTAGGGAAAATTCCTAGAAGGGGAAAAGCTGGTTGAAATGTACTTTCTATTTTTAGATTTCTAAGGAGTCTCCATACTGATTTCTGTAGTGGTTGTACCGGTTTATACTGTCACCAAAAATCAAGAAAGGCACGCACATGCGCGCGCACACACGCACACACACACACACACACACCCTGCCAGCATTTGTTGATTTCAAACCACTCTTTCTGGAGTGAGATGGAATCTCCAGTCTGTGTTTTAGTGTAATACCTTTCACTTATCATATTTTAAAGGACTCTTTTTGAGTAAAAATAATTGCAGCATGGAGAAGGTACTTTTGAGTTGTTTGCAGGTATGTTTCAGAAGATATTTAGGATACTTCTTTCAAGATAAAAGGCTCTACAGTTGTCTTTCCGTGAAAGGGTAATATGATTAACATACACAAAAGTGCTGAACATAGGAAAGAATTACTTTTGCAAAGTATGAATTATATATGTTTACTGTGTTAAAATTCATGTTGACTCATTTTTATCAGCATGTTTGTAAATTTCTCTGCCATTTCTGTAAAGTTGTGAGGATGTTTGTAACCCGCCACTATTTGCTTGATTTTCTCTGCTTTTTCCTTTGAAATCTCCTAACCCTAGTCATGAAAACTTCATTTATTTTATGGCCTATAAATTATAACCTAGATACCTATTTAACAGCTAGACTTCAAATAGCAAGTGAACTTTGGCCAAGTCCCTAAAAAGCCTCCTGCTCTCCCTTAATTGTCCAGCAAAATATGGAAAGGGAAACAAAGGGATTTATTTCAAGACACCAAACCACCTGGTGCCCACATTCTGTGAGTCAGCTAGTCAGAGGTGTAAGAAGGACTTGTAACATTCCAGAGCAGTGATAGCACTGCAAAGGTGGTATCCATGGAAACCCCCTGAACTTGTGAACTCATATAGCGATTTATAACAGGAGTGGACAAAGAAATCGGGGCCGGTCAGCAACAAGTAGGAGTTTAATGGCAGGGTGGACTGGCCACTACAGTTTTGAATTAAACCTCACTTGTTTCTGAAATTCAGTGTCCTGTGGGTAATTCTTTTGCTGTAACAAAGTATAATATGATTTTTAACATAGGTCATGTTATTTTTGAAATTTAGTGAGCAAATATTGATTAAGCATAAGAAAAAGCCAATCAAAGCATTTTAGAGGATCCCTATTTTTATACTGAATAGAAATGGATTCTCCTTCTCCAACTATGTTTTCTTCAGATTCAGCCCTCTGATGAGAACAGTGCATGATGTGGTTTTAAATCGAATGGCAGGCAAGAGTAACTGCTTTTTATTTTTACAGTAAGCTTTCCTCTTTAAATTCTAGTGTATATAACCTTTATTCTCGTACTGTGTCATATAATTTTGAACACCAAATGTGATTTAATGTTTGTCGTCTAACCCAGAATCATATGTCTTCCTTGTTGGGAAATCCAATGAACTGTGTCACCTTTTCTCAAATTCTTGACCACTTCGTTCTAGAGCTTCTGCAGGCGTTGCTGCTTAGTGAGCACTGCAGCTTACTGCATATCCTGTCAGTCGTCCCCCCCACCCCGCCATCAAGGACACGCAGATAAAACAACTGATACATACCCTGTGGTGTACTCCAGCCACCAGCCCGCCCTCCAATCCAGCGTCTTCCACTGAGTCCTCCTGCTTTCCCTGAGGACCCAAGTTCTCAGCAGTCAAGAAGTGTCTTCAGTATTTTCTGTCAGCCGTGCAGCCAGGTTTCCTGCCCTTGCAGAGTGAAATTCTTGCCATTAATCACTCCTGTCCTGTTCTGTGTGTCTTCTCACACAGTAGTTATTCTGCTTGGAGCATCTCCATTGTCACACTTCGCTCTCTCTTCTGCCCTAACTTGCCATACCTCCCACGTCAGCTTCATTACGCTTACTAGGAAATGGTTCCTGAAGATCCCAGTTATTCGTCAATGTGGAGTTTGTGCTTTCACAGCACAGCATTTGGTGCAGCGTTGTCATCTGATACATGTTTCTAGAGTAAATAGTTTATGATATTCATCCCCTTCTATTTTTTTCTCTCTCTTGTTATTCCCAAAATTAGTTCTTTGCATTTTTTCTTTGTTTTCTCTTCTAACTATAAGCATTTCTCAAGTTTCTCTTTTGGGCTTTCCTTTCATATTCCTCTAACTTAGCAGTTTATCTCTGTATTTTTTGACTTACATTTCCTTTTCAACGTGTGCTCATACATGGATAATGAATTTCTCTGGAGATTACTTTAAATTGAATAAATTACAAACTTCCCTCCAACATTTTCTTCCTGTATTCTATAATTTTGTTAATGGTACACTGTATTTTGATTGTTTGTAGAATAAAGTTTTGCTATTACTAAAGTATACGTGTACATTGTAGAGCAAGAGAGTAGAGTTTTACTCATTTCTGTACTTCTCATGTCCACCCAATTTAAAAGATTGCCTTTTTAAAAAGAATGCCACTACGTTCTCTCCACTATATTTTATCTTTTTCTTTTTTTCCTGGTTTCTCTGTTTTATTTTATGTGTCCATTATTTGTCAAGATTATACCAAACAACATCTAACAGCCTCTTCTATTTGTAGTATTTTCTCTTACTGTACTATTACCTTTCTGAAATGATTCTCCCATTTGTAGCTAGTTCGTGCCTTACCTTTTTCTATGTCCAGAATCTGCCCCCAGCAAAATCATCTCCTTAACTTTCCTGTGGGGAAACTCTTTCTTTCTTCATTTGAATTCCCAGAGCCCAGTTTGGTATTTCTTTTATGGCACTTACTACTTTCTCATGTAATTATATAGTTTATACATAAGACCCTTTTCCACTCAGTGGAGTTGAAAGTTTCCTGAAAGAAAATTTCCATATGTGACTCAGTTTGTATCCTCCATATATTCTAGTTCTAGATGCTGAATAAATGTTTGATGAATGACTGTACTGATTCTATCTTTGATTTTATATAAATATATTTACTGGAAAATATTTAGTCTATGGCAAATACTGGTATCTACTATGCAAGTTATCCTAAAATATTTTGCTTCTGTTCCCTATTTTCTTAAATATTTGTTACTGTCTGTTTTGGTAAATTAAAAGCAGCTTCCTTTAGCAGTATTTTAGGTAAATTCTAAATAAGTTTATTTTAATTCCATAGATATAACCTTTTGTGTTTAAGTAAAATTCTAATCTTTTCAAATAATAACCAATGTGAATGATTACTCAGATGAGTAATTGAACTCTATGTATATTAGAATAATTATTTTTCATCTACAATTGTGGTCCTTTTCGTACAATGTGCCCGTACAGTGCTTGACTTGAATAGCTCACACTGAAGGGTGACATAGGAAAGACTGGCTCAGTGAGGAGTTCCCCTGTGCTGGACAGTAGGGGTTGCATTCCAGAGTCCGAAACATAGACGTGACCATGCAGCTCCGGTCCTCTGAGATGTGAGGACAAGAGGGCTCGAGATGAGGAACTCAGGTTGGCTGTGTCCTGTGCAGGAGGCTGGAGCAATGAAGCACAGACGGGAGGGCGGCGCCGGCCTTTCCTCCTGCCCAGGCTGCTGGGCGCCCTTAAAGGTGAATCCTGGGAGTGAGTTGCCTGCCCTGCTTGGGAAGAGGTAGTCTCCAGAATTCAGATAACCAGTGGCCAGGAAAGTGCTACGTTTCTGGCGTCTGAAACAGGTGTTCCAAATGAGAATTGTGCAGCATCACTGACTATGAAGAAAAAGTAAAATGAGAAGCTGTGGGGATATCTTAAATTCAGAAAATGAACTGGTGAATTTCGAAATGCATGTATGTCTAACATTATTGAAGTTCTTTTTTCACCTACATTTAAACTGCTGTTAGTTTCATTATGTAAGTAAAATATGTTTGTTTTGGGAAAGGTACTGGAATTGTACTCAGGACCTTATGCTTGTTACGCAGGCCCTTTGCTGCTGAGCTAAATTCCTGGCCCCTGTTTCTTAAAATTGCTGTATATTTATGAAAAATATTTGTTTCTCCTAGCATTATGTTTAGGTGTTTTTCAGGTCCATTAAATAAGTATTTTGTTCAATTTTATTTGTCACACAATTTAAATACTTGCTTGTAGAAAAAAATTCAAAAATCTGCTAACAGTTGTTCAAAAGACATTTTTGAGGACTCATTCAATTACCTAAAAAGTAGTTAAAATTCAAGAATCTGTTAACAGTTACTCTAAAGATACTTTTGAAGACTGTCACTCAATTAGTTTTGAAGACTGTCATTCAATTAGTTAAAAAGTAGATGTATACAAATTTGATTTTCTTAAACACATGGGAATAAAATACTTTAAAACTATTTGGAGGTATTTAACATACTGAAAACACAGCTGAGTTCACTTTATCAAGTCTGATGACTCTTACAGATTTCAGAGATATTAAATTATGGTTGAATATTGAAGACACCGCTGTGGAGTGTTTGATTTATGTTCTGTGTTTAAAAGAATTTTGCTTTAAAAAAAAAGGTTGTAACCAATTGCTTTCACAAGTGATGACTCACCTGTTATGGTTTTGCCAGTGGGTTTTGTTTTACAGGGTCTGAGTATTGGATGAAAACGAGAAAAAAGTGTCTTGTTAGAAAAGCTTTTCTATTGAATATTTTCTTTCTTTTTTTTTTTTTTTTTTGGTGCGGTACCAGGGATCGAACTTACGACCTTACACTTGCCAGGCAGGCGCTTATGCTGCTAAGCTAAATCTCCAGCCCCTATTGAATATTTTCAGAGTTTATCAGAAAATAAACTTCCAAAACCTAAACATAACACCAAAAATCATGTAGCCAGCTTCATGATTACTTTTGATATCTTAGCTGTCTTAACAGCAGTGGTATCCAGTGCTTCTTAAAATAAAATGGTCTTCCAAATCATCTCTCAGTGTCGGGATCAAAATCTTCAGCTATTGTAAAAGGAATATCATAATGTAGTTCAAAGCTTAAAAGAAGCAAATACTTGTTAGCAATTTATGACATATTATGCATTTATAAATTTAAAAATGTGCATTAAAAGACCACCTTCCATTAAGTAATGCTATTGTTAATATTATACATGAAGGGAATGTTCCTCTCTGACATCTTCAGAAATTAGTGAATTAAAGCTCCATCTTATTTCTATAGGATATCTGTTCTATTTCAACAAATAGAATTTGTGTGAAAATTAAATACTGCTTTTTAAATTTCAAAACAAATTGCTTTCCAGTGGGTTACCAGAAATAAGACTTCTGTGTTGAAATAGAAATATTGAAAAATGCATCACAAAAATCAAGGCAAAAATCAGAAAGTTCTGATGGTGGGGAACTTTTTTTATTCTCCATTTATTTGTCCTCATCCAAGATTGTGTGAAATGCTCTCTTTATGGTAATAAGCATTCCCAATAGAGGTGTCACTTTGAGTGCTTTGCTGTTTTTGTGTTCGATGTTTATCATAAACAAAGGAGAAAGAAGTTTCTGTAATTCAGAAGTAATGAGAAATCTAGTATAATTTTTCTCAACTTGAATTGTTCCATTTAATTTCTTGTGACTATTATGTATTATTTATTATACTCAAAATAACTTTTACATAGAGTATAAAATAAAATGAAATGGACACTTTAAAACTGTAAGGTAAACTACAGTCTAAAGATTGCCTGTTGATGCAGGACTACCTATGTTTTCTTGGGATCACTTTCCTGTGCCTCATTGCCAGTGATTAACAAGGTCGTCAGTTTTATTAACTCTGTTATTTAGGAGAATAGATATACAGTGAATTCATGTATTCATAAGTAAAAATTCAATTTTACCTGTTTTTGAGTTTTGTGAAAATAGTGGTGTATATAGAAAGAATCTTTAATCAGAAATAGATTTCTTGGGTTTATTAGCAATATTTGATATGGTTGCTGATAATGTGTCATATGTATCAGTCATAGCTGTTATAGACACACAGAAACAATTCTCCATATAAAAGGTCCAAACTACAGTTCAGGGGCAATGCAGTCTGTCTGACTCCCAGAGTGGGGCAGAAATAATGGTCCAACTCATGTCCATGTTCCAAATCTCATGTAGCTTTCTGACACTGAACCTCCACCTCTCCTAAAGAGAAGCCTGCAAGGAAAGGGTTCTGGACAGCAGTTCTAAGACATAGACAAAATTTTGTTTATGGTTTTCATTTGACTGCACACTATTCTGAATGGATCTTTATTTTCTGCCAAGAATTGTTGGTCTTACAAGTATCAACACTCATTCTTATACATGTGCTAAGATTTCAGGGAATATACAAGGAGTTGTATAGAGAAGAATAGATAAGTGCATATAGAAGCTTACAAGACATTGCTCAACTGATTGTGATTGTTCCACAAACAGCCTCCTGGTTTACATTTTACCCAATGTGCAGCTTCTTTTCTTTTGTTTTCTTTTCTTTCCTTTTACTTTTACTTTTCTCTTTTTTACCATGAAGTATGTAACAAAATATTATCTTTTTTATGGCCTATAATAAGGTTGAATTTTTCATGTTTTGCCCATTCCTGTTTCTTCTTCAATGGAAAATGTGCTTTTAATGAGGGTGTAGGAATTTTATTTTATGTACTATGGATCACCATTGTGTTATATACAATAGTAACTAGCTTTTCTTTTTCTTAGTATATAATTTCTCATTGCTTCTGTAATTACTAAAAGCTTGAATTCAGTGGCTTAAATCAAATTTGATTCTACAGTTGCAGCATCAGAATCTGAAGGGGGCATCTTCAGGGGCTAAAGTCAAGGTGACTGCAGGGTGATACTGCTGACTGAGCTCTACAGGAAAATGTGTTACCCCCTCTTCTGGCTAGGAGGAGTGGCCTGAATCCTGTGGCACATGGCCATCTGCCAGCTTCTGAGTGGCACTGGCATCACTGGCATCTCCGTCTCTGTTGTCACATGGCCTGCTGCTGCCTCCCTCTCTTACTTCTGAGGACACTGCACTCACTTGGGTATTGCAGGATTCTTTCTTCATCTTCAGATCCCCAGCTTACACCAGAGTCTCTGCAAATAATGTACTTACAGGTTCTGGGGATTAAAAAGTGGACTTCTGCAGGGGCCTTTATTTTACCTTGTCACCCTGTGACCTATAAATCTACCTATGTCATGGGTCATCATGTGTCATTTGTATCATGCACAGGCCTCGTACACTGGGCCCTAGAGTCCACTGATTTGCCAGTCTCTGCCAGATGACAGCATCACACTTATAGTTAATACAGCTTTACATTAAATCTTGGTGCACAATTTTAGCAGCCTTGCATATATTCTTTCACTTCTGGGAATTTGACTTTTTCTTGTACTTCAATATTTTCAAACAAATTTTAGAATGAGTTCATAAAATAATCCAAGTCCTATAGTAATTTCAAATAGAATTACATTGTAGCTATAGGTTAAATTCAGAGGCCTAAATATCTTTTTCATTGTGGCTCTGTGTCTGTGTAGTGTCTTTATGTATTTCTCCAGAGATTTTGAAGATACATAGGTATATTCATTCCTAGAATATTTGCTTTTTGCTATTTTTATAAATATATTTCTTTGTAAACAATACTTCTCAATTATGTGTTGCTGGTATGCAAAAAGTCCTATTGATTTGTATTTTGATTTTTAAAGCACCTTGCAAGGCTTTCTTACTAATATTACCAATGTTCTTGATAATAATATTTAGTAATGATTATACTATTATGTAAAGTACAATTTTGTCTTTCTGATATTTCTACTTTTGTCTTATATTAAATAAAAGTTTTTGGTTTTGAGTATAATATCAATAATATACATATTTACATTCCTATATTTCTGACATAATTTTACCAATAAATATACTGTTCTTACAACTTTTGAGTAGAAATCTTACATTAGTTAGGGAAGTTGTTTTTACCATTTTGATGCTATGAATTTTCATCATGATTAAATTTGAGTTTATCAAATTGTTTTTTGTTCAAATATAACATTATATTTTACTCCACATCATTATGCTAGTGAGAAGATTATAATGAATGATTACAAATCCTGAACTACTTTCTGTATTGATGATAACATTTCTCAGTCCTGATGAATTTTTTTACATGTATAACAGGCATGGTTATGCTGTTCCGTTATTTGTGTTTTTTCATTGTGTATTCATGAGTGATGGTAGGCTATCAATTTCTTTTTCTGGCATAGCTTTTGTTTGAAGGTTATATTTTTGTGCTAGATTGAATTGGTGGATATTTATCCATTTCTCTGGGGTAGTTTACATTGTTTTGAATGACTTATTTTCTAAACACCTATTGAGATTCCTCTGTACAGTCGTGTACTGGCATTTCGCTGTAGTACATTTATTCATGTATTATTTTTAAAAGTTTGTATGAGTTTTCAGCCTTATTTCTTTGTCCTCTTCCTCAATGAGAACACTGCTTACTGCAGGGACATGGACGGATCTTAAGAGTGTACATGATGTGTTTTTGCAAAGTGAGCGCCCACCTCCCACCGAGTCCCTAACTGAGCTCCTTATCCCACCATGCAGCCAGGCCTGGCCCATCCTTTGTTCTCAGCAGGAAACCATTTTTACCAATTCTAACAATGTGTATTACTTTTGCCATTACAGTTTTGTGGTAAAGGAATCATAATACGATATGATCTTGTGTTGGTCTTTCGTCTCTCAAATATTTGTGAAATGTATTGATGTTATGACGTCAATTACTAATTCCATTCCATTTCTGTATAAACATTTTGTTCTCCTAAAATTGATGTTAACCTATTTATGAGTACACAGTGTTATTGTAAATAAAATGTGATGAATATTCTCATGCAACATTTTTGTGAATGTATGTTTTTATATATCATAGATACAGTAAAATTGCTGGGCCATTTTAGAGCTGGATGGAGTAAAATTGCTGGACCATAGTAGACCTGGACATTTAACTTCATTAAAAACAAAAACCAACCAAACAAACAAAACACTGCCCGTCTTCCTAAGTAGTTGTATTACTTTAAACTGCCAACAGTGGTTGTTCCAGGAATTGCACATTTCTATCAACGTTTGGTTTCAGTCTTCATTTTAGCCATTGTTCTTTTTTCTTTTTCTTTTCATGCTGGGAATTGAACTAGAGCATGTGTTTGTGTATTATTACTGATTTGATGGGTTTCTTTATAGATACTTGATTCTAGTTGTTTCAGAGTATTTTCTCCTTGTCTTAGACTCTTTTATTCAGTTTTTAAAATAGGTTTAGGGTCTGCCTATTGTTTGTATATGTCTGTCTGTGTGTGTGTGTGTGTGTGTGCGTGCGTGTACATGTGTGTGTCCATACATACATTTGTTTTTTACTTCCTAATTAATCTTTCCCTACCATAAATTTACAAAAATATTCATGCATGTTTTCTTCCAAGAATCTTTATAATTTTGGTTTTTTTACATTTATGTTTGTGGTCAGTCTCGAAACAATATTTGCCCAAGGGTGAAATAGGGCATCAATGGTTTTTCTGTTGTTTTGTTTTGTTCTGTTTTTTGCATACAGATACACAACTTTTTCAGCACTATTTGTTGAAAGACTTTTCCAGTTTTGTTGCATTGGCACATGTATTGAAAATCAGTTGACCTTGGATATGTATTTTTTTGGGCATTAAACAGTTCTACTTATCCATTTACCTAAATATACAACAATCCACACTTAAGTACAATATTAAATAAAAGTGTTAGGAGTAGATCTTGTCTTTATCATGAACTCAAGGGAGAAATGATTAGTTTGTCTTTACCATGATGATACATACTAAAATATTTTAATATGTACTTTAAAAAAATTGAATTGAGATGCAGCTCACATACTATTCATAATGCCCACATAAATAGTATAATCTATTTGTTTTTAGTTTCCTTACAGGCATGTAGCCATCACTATGATTAATTTTAAAACTTTCATGGTCAAAAAAAGAAACTCTATAACCTTTTGTGGCCATTCTCCTTTTTTTGGCCTCTGCCCCACTCCCAGCCTCAGGCAATTTCTTGAGAAATATGATATATTTCTTACAGTATATAGGATCATGGTTTTGAAAATAGTAAAACACTGAACTAGAAGGCACCTACCTAATTTAATTATGTTTGTCCTTCATGCTCTTAACTTAGCTTTACGTGCATTTTAATCTCCACATAATATTAATAATAGCATGAAAAGTAATCTGAATCATTTGGTTTGATAATGTTCCTTTTGGTGTATGACATACAAAGTCCACCTGTTTTTAATCCATGTTTTAGGATGAATACACAAAGTGTATGTAACTCAAAAATTTTTGATTTAAACTGCTTTGTATATTTTCTTTGTTTAGTGTTGTCAAACTTTTCTTTATTCGTTCACACTTTTAATTTGCTGTTCTTAACAACATGTAGCATAAAGAATATAAAATTGCAGAGTAATAATGTCTTTTTTGCAAATGATGCATTTTATCATAGAATATTACCTGCACAGGCAAAGTTTAATATAAATATTGCATTTCACTTAAAAATAAATTTAAAACATTTTATTTTATAAATTCAGAACATTTTTCGATGTTTAACGTCGGTAAATATGAATTAAAACTATTAATTTCTTCTTCAATAATCTGTAAGAAAAAGCCTTTAGAAATTTTGCATGCCTCTGTGACTCATTCTAGGGAAAGTAATTTATTTATTTGACTGTATAAGTAAATAATACATATAGTCAAGGTAGTATCAATTTTGGCATTGATTTAGCAAGAGGCATCTCTTTTGTAATGGGTCTTAGAGGTCTGAACCCGTGTGTTAGAGAAAGACAGTGCAAGGGAGAAAGCAGGTATTGGGATATAACCCTATTCTCAGTGGTTAATTTGAAAAACATGAAACCTTTCAGTTACATGTTCAGTTACATGGTAAAATCCATATTTTTACTCTAACTGAAAAGACATTCTGTCGATGTTGTTTCCTAGTTCAATTTTGTGGGGAAATTGCTCGGACCAAGAGGAAACTCCTTGAAGAGGCTACAGGAAGAAACAGGTGCTAAAATGTCAATCCTGGGCAAAGGATCAATGAGAGACAAAGCAAAGGTACTGCACTTTGAGTTTGGTATGTGACCTGTGTACGGTACCCTTAGGACCGGTAGCCCTGTATAACCTTGCCCGAGTGCTCTCCTGCCATTTCCTGTGACTGACTGTTTCTCAAACCCTGCACCCCTGGTTTGAATTCTCTTCTGTTCTCATAAAATTCAAGCATTACCTCCCCTTTCAGAACATATATTCTGTATTTTCATTCTCTTTATTCCTTTGTGTAGTTTTATTAAATCTTTTCAGTTTTCGAATCCTCTGCCAAATGTTTCTGTATGTCTATGCTCATGTTTTAAAAAATTCCCTAGTTGAATTCCATTTATTTCTTCAATCACATCGCCTAATCATATCTGTTGTATCATTTTCTCACGTTATCTCTGCTCTATTTCACTTTGATCCTCTTATCTGAAGCAATTTCAAATACTTACCTGCAAATCTAAGAGAATCCTGGTTATTTCTTGAAATGTTTTAATGATATTGGACAATGCACCTGACTCCCAAAAGAACAATAAGCCAAGAAATATATAAATTTTGATGTTTGAAATGATTTACTTCACTTCTACACTGCATCATTTTCTGTTTTATAAAGTTACAGGAATTACTGTGAACTAGAATTCAATGTTTGAGAGAAATAACTATTTGCTGGAATTTATTTATAAAGTATCTTTGAAAACTCATTGGGAAATAGTGGAAGTGTATGATAGTGTCATTTGGGCAGGCTGTACTTTTATAGTCTAATATATTACTAGAAAAATGAAATGTTCAAATAATTATTTCTGATTATGAGACTATTTAGAAAATCACTTAGAAATTATGTCTTCGAACTATTACTGAGACATCTCCAGTGAAGGAATTTATAGTAAGAAATGTCACCAATTTGATGCAAAATATATGTCATAGAAATATTTTATTTTATTATAATGAATCTTACTTAGACTTTAAGCAAGAAAACTTATTTTAGAATGGATGAGTAATCCACCTGAAAAATATGGGAAGACATAGTTTTTTCCAGCCTTTTTTTCTAAGTAACTTTTCATTATTCTATACTGTGTACAATTTTAGTAATGAGTACTTTCTTGACAGTCTTCCTGTGACTGGTTTGTCTGACTGCATTTGGAATGAGTGTTGTAAGTATTTTAAAGCATCTAGTCATGAGATAAGCTTTTGCCTTCTGCCACAAAAGAATTTGTGTTTTGTTAAATATGAAGTGAAACTGACATATGATATGTCTGTATTTTCATATATTCTTTAATATTATTTTGTAATATTCACCAAATATAGTCTTACAACTATATTATAGACATAATATTGCGTGCTTTATGTTCTTATACATGCTTTAAGATTCAGATCAGGTGTTACCTCCCCACCAGAGATCCCTTGAGTGCCTGTAATAGGCTAACTGCTCTTTTATCACTTAATATGTTTTACCGCATTACCTGTTTATCTCATTAAACTGTAAGCTTCCACAGACAGGTAGATATTTTAGTCAGCTTTGTATATGTGGGAACTTCATGTAATCACTCCCTGTCTTTTAAAAAAGGTAGGTTATTTTTCATCCCTATGTGTTTGGGCAATTTTTCCTGATCATAAAGTTATAAATTGAATTCCTTTTTCCCTATGAGCATGATAGTATTAGTATAAGTACTAGTATGAAAATCTAGCCAGAAACAAATTTAGTTTCCCCTTAAGCTTCTATTGAGTTTCCATTAGGTATAATTTACTAGCATTTCTTGTTACATAATATAATCTTTCTTATTTTGGGCTGGGCCATTTTTATTGGCTCTGCTTTGTTTTCTTATTTCTGTATAAAATAAAATAAATGTTTACTAATGGTAATATATTACGCTTTAAAATATATTTTCCCAAATCTAGATTAAGCATTTATTGTCAAAATTATTTAACACACAGCTGAGAAAAGCACAGGCATGTTATGAAAAATTTTACCTTCGTTAAGCTTAATTAAAATAAGGTTAAATCATTGGTAAACTTGTGCTCCTGTTTTCCCTTCCCATCACATGACCTGAGCAAGAAGTTTTTATATGATTCTATTCTTTATAAGAACTAAATAAAACTCATCTTATTCTTTAAGAACATCTGCGTATATACGTATATGTACAACCTCAGAAACTGGCATATAGTTGAAATAGTATTTATTTACTGTGATACTATTTGTGATTTACTATTGCAGTTTACAGGATAAAAATAATAAAATTTCACCCATCTTAGAGTTTAAATTCTAATAAAAATAAGTAAATAAATATCTTTATCTCCAAACATTGGTAATTATTATGGATTAAAATAAAAGAGGTACTGGGAAAAGAGCTTTATGGTAGTAGATGCAGTGGTTTGGTAATGATCAGGTAGACCATTAAATATTGAGAAGGAAACCATAAAAACATAATAAATTAGAGCGATAATGCCAAGTGTGAAAGTCTGAGGGAGAACCTGTACCTTTATCTGTAACTCCATGTGACCTGTACTGACAGCTGTAGCCACATCACTGTTTAATAGCTGCTATATAATGTAATTATCTCCTTTTGCAAACCACCTGATTTCTTAGCACACTTTGATAGGAAAACTCTCTGGAAAGTTACTTGCACTCTCTTCTGTCATCATTGGTCTCTTTCCCAGTCCCCATGACAAGATCCTCTTTCTCTTCCCAGGTCCCCAGGCCCAGAGCTTTATTCCTTCATTATCTCATACTATTTCTCTTTCCGTACCTAACCCCCAATCCTCTTTAAGTTCTAGATTCTAGATTTACGTATGTACCAATTTAGAGTGTCAATGGAACATTGTCTAAATGCACACACACACACACACACACACACACACACACAAAGACACATGTGCCCCACGTGCACAGAGATTCATGTGTAGCTTGACAAAGACTCCTTGACTTAACTTTAGGTAATCCCCACTCAGTCTTCTCACATTACTGTGTGTATTTAAAGTTTATATTAGCAGGCATCAAGATCAACGTGCAGCAGCAAATCTGTGTTTGAATTTTATTTAATAAAAGAAAAAATACACATATCACACGGTACTCCTTAAATATGCACAAAGCCGAGATCAGGAGGCTGTGTATTCACAGTGTCAGGCAACTGTTTAAAAAAATGTTAATTTTCCCTCTTCAAATTTTTAAAGAAATGTTAATAGGGATGTTTTTCTGTCTTGGGGATGGTGTTGCGATTGTTTAAAATGCTTTAATGGTGGCCCTGAAGCAAGGCCAGCAGATTGCTGTAGCTGCTGGTTTCAAACAGGAGCTTAAAGAGTATTCTTTCTGTGGTCTGTTGGCCATTTCAGAACTTTGGAAATGGAATGGTCAATTCATCAGAAAGAAATAGCAGGTGAGTATGGCGGACTTTAGGGGGCCTGCAGGGGAGGGACCCTGGCGCCTCGGGACCTGCACTGTGCGGTTGATTTGGGGTGCTGGGAGACAAGGAGCTCCTCCCCTCTCTGGGGGGCAGCTGAGAGTGTGGCAGACTTTTGGCAGCCCAAAGGAGAGAGACCCTGGCACATCGGGAC